>JAOTOM010000892.1:0-50016 GCA_034440615.1 Ashinkailepas kermadecensis | reverse complement strand
CTGGCGAACAAAAACCCGCCGGCATCGACCGCCATCGAGTCTATCGTTCGCGCTGTACCACCGGCCACCCACCCACCACCGGCCACACACCCACCACAGGTCACACACCCACCACAGGGCACACACCTACCAACAGGTCATACACCCGCCACAGGTCACACATCTACCACAGGTCCCACATACGTCACACACCCACCACAGGTCCCACAAACCGTATGTGGAACCTGTGGTGGGTGTGTGACGTATGTGACATACGTCACACACCCACCACTGGTCACACACCCAAAACAGGTCACACACCCACCACCGTCACACACCCACCACAGGTCCCACACCCATTACAGGTCACACACCCACCGCAGGTCACACACCCACCACCAGTCACACACCCACCACGAGTCACCCACCCACCACAGGTCACAACACCAACCGCAGGTCACACACCAGTCACAGGTCACACACCCGACACAGGTCACACACCCACCACAGGTCCCACATACGTCACACACCCACCACTGGTCACACACCCACCACCGATCACACAAAGATTGTGGGTTCGAATCTCACCTGTCGCTACTCTTCGCCCGCGACCAATCGGCGTGAGAGATTGGCGACGCTATATGACTCAACGGTCGACGTGTCGTAAAACCAATAACCAACCAACCAACCGATCACACACCCGCCACAGGTCACACACCCACTACAGGTATCACAACCGTCACAGGTCACACACCCGCCACCGGCTACACACACACTCACATACACACGTCACACACCCACACACGCCACAGGCTACACACCCGCCACAGGTCACAGACCCACGCCAGCCACTCGAGCGGCGCGGCGCCTCTGTTGCTAATGATACCGCATTGAAGCCCAACAGCTGTACCCCACCGTCCTTACAGCTGCATCCCATCGTCTACACAACTGCACCTCACCGTCTTTACAGCTGCATCCCACCGTCTTTACAGCTGCATCCCACCGTCTAAACAGCTGACGTACAGCTGTGTACCCCAGTCTACACAGCTGACGTACAGCTGTGTACCCCAGTCTACACAGCTGTACTCACTGTCTCCATAACTATTTCAGACCATCTCCACAGCTGTACCCCACCGTGTTTACAGATGTACCCCACCGTCTTTACAGCTGTACCCCACCGTCTTTAAAGCTGTATCCCACCATCCTTACAGCTGTATCCTACCGTCTAAACAGCTGACGTACGGCTGTGTACACCCAGTCTACACAGCTGTACTCACTGTCTCCATAACTATATCAGACCATCTCCACAGCTGTACCCCACCGTGTTTACAGATGTACCCCACCGTCTTTACAGCTGTATCTCACCATCATTACAGCTGTATCCTACCGTCTAAACAGCTGACGTACAGCTGTGTACCCCAGTCTACACAGCTGTGCTCACTGTCTCCATAGCTATATCAGACCATCTCCACAGCTGTACCCCCACCGTCTTTACAGATGTACCCCACCATCTTTACAGCTGTATCCCACCATCCTTACAGCTGTATCCTACCGTCTAAACAGCTGACGTACAGCTGTGTACCCCAGTCTACACAGCTGTACTCACTGTCTCCATAATTATATCAGACCATCTCCACAGCTGTACCCCACCGTCTTTACAGATGTACCCCACCATCTCTACAGCTGTACCCCACCATCCTTACAGCTGTATCCTACCGTCTAAACAGCTGACGTACAGCTGTGTACCCCAGTCTACACAGCTGTACTCACTGTCTCCATAATTATATCAGACCATCTCCACAGCTGTACCCCACCGTCTTTACAGATGTACCCCACCATCTTTACAGCTGTATCCCACCATCCTTACAGCTGTATCCTACCGTCTAAATAGCTGACGTACAGCTGTGTACCCCAGTCTACACAGCTGTACTCACTGTCTTCATAACTATATCAAACCATCTCCACAGCTGTACCCCACGGTCTTTACAGATGTACCCCACCATCTTTACAGCTGTATCCCACCATCCTTACAGCTGTATCCTAGCTCGTCTCGCAATTGAAAGATTGTGGGTTCGAATCTCACCTGTCGCTACTCTTCGCCCGCGACCAATCGGCGTGAGAGATTGGCGACGCTATATGACTCAACGGTCGACGTGTCGTAAAACCAATAACTAACCAACCAACAGCTGTATCCTACCGTCTAAACAGCTGACGTACAGCTGTGTACCCCCAGTCTACACAGCTGTACTCACTGTCTCCATAACTATATCCGACCATTTCCACAGCTGTACCCCACCGTCCTTACAGCTGTATCCCACCGTCTTTAGAGCTGTATCCCACTGTCTTTACAGCTGTATCCCACCGTCTTTGCAGCTGTATCCCACCAACCTTACAGCTGTATCCTACCGTCTAAACAGCTGACGTACGGCTGTGTACCACCTGTCTACACAGCTGTACTCACTGTCTTCATAACTATATCAGACCATCTCCACAGCTGTACCCCACGGTCTTTACAGATGTACCCCACCATCTCTACATTATTTGGGCTTTAGGGCGCTTGACCAGAATTGATCATTCGCGCCACCATCTCTACAGCTGTACCCCACCATCCTTACAGCTGTATCCTACCGTCTAAACAGCTGACGTACGGCTGTGTACCACCTGTCTACACAGCTGTACTCACTGTCTTCATAACCATATCCGACCATCTCCACGGATGCACCCCACCATCTCCACAGCTACACCTTACAATCTCCACAACTCTATCTGGGTGTCTCCAGAAGTGTACCCCACCCCACCATCTCCACAGACCACAGTTTTACTCCATCATCTCCACAGCTGTTCCCACGACAAATCGAGACATTGGACAATAGGAAACAGCCGGCTGGATGCCGAAGGGACCGAAGCGTAAACACGAATGACCTTGAAAACTTTCATTGCTTAAGCGCAGCAAGCGCGAGGTGGGTTGACACAATTTTGTTCGAGATCTGCGAACTTGGTCATAAAGCATGAAAACAAAATTGTGGAACAATGTGGATCCGTCCTCCCCCTACCCCACCCTACCCAGTTAGCATGCTAAAATAAGCCATGACAATTACAATGGAATTACTTTTGCGGAGGTAACTACCTCGCATACCTTACCATTCAGGCATTACGCAATTTATTGACGGATCACTTGCCCCATTGCCCTGACAACAAATTATAGTTCGTTTGAATAAAATGTGACAAAACAGATGCAATAAATAGTACAATGCATGAATGCAGATATCTATATTCAAGCCATTTGCCCTTACCTGGCCCAACCATAGAAAATGAACTGCATAATGTCCTGTGGACCTCATGTCAGGGTCGGCTCCGGGGGCAGTGGGGCGTGTTTTCTCCCTATCTAATCAAGAAGTGGCACCCCTTGAGAGCCAGAGTGGTTGCAGTCTGACTAATGTGAACTGTTCTATTGTGAGCAAAAACAAGCCAAAACGCCCACCTTTGAGGTACGTGTCCCTCCCGATCAGAACTCCTCACCGACCAGTCGACACACACACATCACCAGCCGCTCGTTACTAACGGGTAGGGAAACGCATACAAGAGCGACATGGACCTCTGTAGCACTGCCCACCCACCCTGCTAACCTCAGAGTTAGCATCGGTGTCAATAAGGACCGAACGATTTAGCCCTCTGACAGCCCTTGGGATGTGAGGGTGGTGGAATTCCGTTTGATCAGAGGAGAGGCAATCACCCATTTTATAATTATTATTTGAGGAAGGGTGCGCTGTGCTCAGGACATCAGGCGTGCACCGTCTACCTGTATGGGTGTGTGGTGTGTGGTGTATGGGTGTCAGACCTTGGGCATGTAGGCACCAACTATGGTTTGCAGCAAGGCCCCCGAAGACCTCTCCACCACTCCACTCGTGCCCGGACTTGAAATAGAAGTCAACATGGGCCGGTCGATATAGCCCCTTGGAAGCTGCTTCCACAAATTAGTGGTGCCATCCTTGTTACATGCTGATGTGCACGAGTCGAATGTTGGCAGGAAAACAATTTTGGGCTTCACGACCTCATGAAAGTTAAACAAGGGCTGATTGCATGTTGTATTTATGTCATGAATATATCAGGAAAGGCCTTCCGAAGTAGAATCAATGACTTCCTAGACTCTAACATGTTAATTTGTTCAATTAACGTTTGTATCAGTGCACCTCACGCCTGTACTTACACAATGGGAGCTTTTCAAGGTCATTCGTGTTTACGTCTCAGTTTCTCTAGCAGCTAGTCAGCTGTTTGCTATTGTTTTCCCTGAGCTGTACCCACCCTGCCTTCTCCAGAGCAATTCTCCACCATCTCTGCAATTACAGCTCACTCTCACTATCTCACCAATTGTACTCCATGCGCTGGAGGTGGAAGCGTCGTTGATGGGCTCCATCTTTGGCTGGCGGCGCGCGTAGGAAACCTGAAGCTTCACACCCTCCACCGTGCCGTCGCTCATCTCAGCGATCGCACGCTCCGCAGACTCCACCTTGTCGAACGTCATGAAACCACAGCTGCCGGAAACAGACCATAGATGGCAGTGCACGGCTAAACCAGGTCACCCAACAGCCGCCCATTACACCAACGTCGCGCAATCACATCCGCCGAAGACGGATCATAGGCAGTATTACGAGACTAAAGAAGAGAACCGAACAAACATCCACTCCCCAACTCCACCACGTCAGACGTCCAGAAAACAGCAGGTGCCCGAGACACATCACAAATGGTGATACACAACTTAAGAACAAGGCTCTATTATGGGCATTGTCAGCTCCTAAACTCTTAGCTGCTGATGAGCAAGAAGTGATTGTGCATTATCCATCATCAATAAAACGTTAGTTCGCATCTACCCTATCTGCAATAATGCGTGTGGGTGCGTGGGAGGTGGGAGTGCAGGTAGGAGGAAAGTATTGCGATATCAATGTCATCATAATTAATTTCGGAGCGGAATGACATTTCGGCAGATTTCATGAATTTGATTTTCACTATAAGCATTGTTTCCGAAGCAGAAGTTCCATCCCCGGAGCGGAAATAGCTTTGGACCAGCTCCGACACTGAGTGTAGGATGTTCGGGATCGGCTGGGCAACGGGAGAAGACCAGCTAGTTTTGACCACATACCAGCTACCGGTGGGGCTTGGGACAGAGGATATTGAAGCGACGAGAACACCGCGCACAGCAGCGAGGCTCTTTAATCCTCTCGGACTACTTGCACCATTCGCATTACGTACGAAGATCATGCGGAAAATAGACTCTGGTTAACTTAGGATAGGCTGATCATAATGTCTGCAAGAATTGGAGAGCACTTTCGTGGCTGAACAAACTATCTATGCCATGGGCATCGGTGTGGACTTTTCTCTTCATACTAGTAAAAAAAATGAGTGGGGTTCGAGTCATTGCTGGCGAGATTTTACATAATCGAAAGTCAATGGTAGGCGTAAGTATATTGCATCGACCCTGAGCTCACCTCCCGATCGGCAAATTCCAGTTATATAGCTCAAATTGGAACGACAGTTAAACCCTATTACGATAGGGTTCGTTTAGGCCTGCATCTATAGGGGCAGATTCCCCCCCCCTCCATAAGATCTCGGAATCTGTTGAGCCGATTTAAAAACTGGATAGTTCAAACGAATTCCACTGTTTTAATCCACACTTTTAGAATGTCAAAATGCCAAAAGTTTCCAGATGGCGATGTCAGGAGGAAAAAGATGGGTGTGAAAACAGGTCAAAAATATTTGGGACTGAACTTGCATCCTACATTGGTAAAATTGTGCATAGTTGAGCATGTCAGTCTTCATGATCCAAAAGCACCACGTTATGTCCATATTTGCACGTATGAAACAGCCAATGACATAGCCAGGGACCTAAGGAGGGGTGGGCACCATTTCAAATTTGCGGCTGGCCCCTGGCAATCACTGTCATATATGCTTGTCATTCTTGTCATTTTACATACAATCAATACTTACCGTCGGGGTTTTGATCAGAAGCGTCGCCAAGGAATTATGATGGGAAGGATCCCAAGAGGCCTGAGTGGGAAGGCTACCACAATCATTGGCCATTGGGAAAATTCCGGGCTCCGCAACTATGCACGATTTACATTTCTTCTACCTTATTATTCGTTATCGTACGTCGTAATAATACTTTGTCCTGTATTTACTTCTCCCTGTCCTGTATCCGCCACTGGCAAAATGTCACCCTCGTCGCACCATTGCTTGCAGTAGTTTGCATAGGGTACATCCTGAATACCTATTATCACCTCCTGGATCTTCCATGGGAAAGCTTGTGGCTCCGCCACTGCTTGTGATGCATTATTACCATTTGTCCCGAATTCATCCCACCCTCCCAACTTTCCGATGGTAACGCAAGCAATGGCACCAGGCGCTGGAGGTGGAAACATGGAAGCATGCTTCCACCTCCACGAAGGATGGCAATGACACCGTCTTGAGAAAACTGGTCACACATTGCTCATTGTGACCCCATGAATCTGCCCGTGACATGATTAGGCTCAAAATAAGCATTTCCGTAGGCAAGCGAGGTAGCATGAGCAGTTTAATTCCAAGTTATGGTCACCCGAACAGCAAAACAACGGAAATATCCGGGTGCATGTGCTGTTCCTCAGTTTTCGTTTTTTAAAAAGCCTGCCCGAAGTACCTCCAAATATTCGCTCCTGGAGCCGCCTCTGATATTGTTACGGAATTAAAATTTGGCACAATGTAGAAAAGAAAGTCAGGAAAAGTCATCTAGTTTCACGCTCCTATTATAAAGCGTTATGGGACAGCAGGGGAAAACCCGCTGGGGGATCACATTCGCCAGGGTTATATTCGGTGGCCAATTTAGACGTTCCTCCTGGATGCTGTCCGACCTACTGATCAAGAAGCAGCTCAGGAATAAGGTATTCCACCGGTGGGAGAATGTTAGTATATTATATTTTGCCAGTTTATCTTTCGTGGTTAGAGCTCAAGCAAACGCGCGTTGGAGAGAAACGGTGCGCGCGAAAGGAAATGCTTGCATAGAAAGTAATCAATGCGTGTGGCGTAGGAAATCGGAATTTGGGGAACAACGAATGTAAACATCGGATTATTCATGAAAGTGTGGCCTATGCGACCAGGTGCGATTGTGACTGATTTCGACACGTGCTTGACAATGAATACACCATAATTCAGCTGCTTCTATCTTCTTCTTTTTTAAACACGATGATTCAGAAAAGTCCCCAGCTAGAACGATAAAAAAAACTTCCATTCATTGGAGGACATCTACCATCATTAACATAATTCTTGAAAGGAATTAATGATATTCGAAATTGCTTGCTATATCTTATCAACCATTGCCAAAATTAAACCTACTATGATTGATTGATTGATTATTTGGGCTTAGGGGCGCATCAACTGCTACTGGTTACGTAGTAAACCTACTATGATATCCAGCCACTGTTCGATCTGATAAAACCGCTCCAAGCTTAGCCTATTTAAACCTGTAATAAATCTGGACTCACTGGCAGTCCGAAGTGGATTAACTTGCCGACTTACTTCGCTGAAGCAGCATCTCGAAAAAGACGACGGGAGAGATTTTAAAACTACCCGTCGACATGTCTCTGGGTGTTCAAATGTATGTCTACACTAGCATTCGCACGTCGTATGTAAACCGCATCGCTCACAAACGATGCTGAAGTGCTCCATCGGCGCAGCATTAACCTCGACGCGTACCAATGTGCGACTCAGTTCGCTTCAGTAATTCAGGGTTAGTTATTTGGGCTTTAGGGCGCATCGACAAGTAATTCAGGGTGACTTTTCGCCGAACGGAGTACTCACTTCTTCTCTATTTCCATCGAGATGTTGACAATGGTGCCGAACTTGACGAAGGCACGTTTGAGCAGTTGTTCGTTGACGCCGAAGCCACGGATGTAGACGGTGTTGCCCTGGCGAGGTCGGTCGGAGACTGCATCACGAGACGCGGAGCGCTCCTCCTTATCTCGCGCAGAGATGAAACTGTCGTATAGCGACTGGAAGGCAAACAGTACATTGTACATTCGCTCGCACAACAATCAGAGAAAAAAACAGCACTGGGCGGCACGATGTGCAGTCTAGCGCGTCTTCGAGCACAGGACGAAGTTGCGATGAACGCTTCTATTCAAAGGCATGATATATCTTGTTTTCACCCCAACCAAATTGTGCATCAACAAGAATACTTATGTGGCATGCTACCACTGATGGATGGTGGTATGTGTCAGTTCAAAAAGGAAGTCCAAAGACACATGGAAGTCAACTCACCATTGCGATATTCTCAGCGTCCGAGGTCAGCCATCATCCCATCGCCGCAAGGATGACTAACCAGACAGCAGCTACAACACCTACCACCACCACAGCTACAACCACAGCTAACCGCAACCGCTTACGGCGTGGCGGCTTTGATTTGACGAACTCCACCTGATAACGGCCGCTGCCAAGTTATATGCACTTCCGCCGGGGAGCCGCACGAACCGGCCGCGCCTGTGGCCCAGATCTCCTGTCCGCTATCGGTGGCGGTGTGTCCAAATTCGGAAATTTTAATCGAAAGCGACATGTGATACGTGAACGGAAGACTAAATGAATATTCAGTCAATAAACTGCTTCTATTTGCATGTTCCACTATATTTGCAGTGAAACATGTGCAAGGTATCACTGCACGTGCAAATCAGTTGCACCCTACAGGCTGTGATATGTGAAATGCATCTAACATTAATATCTTTCAGTTTAAAATATTTGCAGTGCAGGTGTGGAACTACAGAGAACCAGAATTATAGTGTACAACTGCATACAAATTTGTGTGCAAATTGTTTAAGCACATTCGGTAGGAAAACGCAATGTTTTCTATGTACATCGGACGCCCAACAGAAGCCGAATTTGGACACACTGTTCGGCAGTGGTGACGGCGCTGCCGGGCTCACCTTCCTCTGGTCGGGCCGGAACTCCTGGGCGCGCTCGGCGGGCGGCGCTGCAGGAGGCTCCTCCTCGGGGTGGGTGGCCGAGTACGGCTCGTAGCCGCTCAGCGCCCGGCCGGAGCCCGACAGCTTCCGACGGCCCTGGAACGCCATCATAGCTGCACACCGGTGTACAGACATACGAGCACACACACACGGTCCGAGCCCTGATGAAACCATCACAGCCCACACCGGTGTACAGACATACGAGCACACACACACGGTCCGAGCCCGGCAGCTTCTGCCGCTTCAGATCCTGGAACACCATCACAGCCGCACACCGGTGTACAGACATACGAGCACACACACACGGTCCGAGCTGGCCCCCTAGCCACACACAGAACGATTGGACAGTAATGAACAGGTCGGTTAATAGCTGTTAAGATTACATCCCGCTTGGTGGTAATCGAGCGTGGGATGGTGCTGCGTGGAAGTTGCTCTGGGTGCTTGAGCTCCAGCTACGTCAGCTTCAGAACAGCGTGCGCAATGTGTTATCGTAAACATTCCTCTGAATGCAATTCGGCAATGCCGCTTACCTTGGACCGTTTGAAAGTGGTCTTGTCTTTATGGTCGCCCGTGCGCTGGATGGAGCGGATCGCTCCAGACCTGATCAGCTTCTTGGCGTACTCCTTGGCGTCTTTGGCTTCGGAAGGTCGCTTCACCGGGTTCATGGGCTCTGAATCCTGCCGTGGCGCCTTCAGCGCATGCAACGCCTTCTTCTGCAGACACGACGGCGGCCCGCTCAATCAGACGGACTTGTGTTCTCACATTGCAACACATGGGTGGGTTCAGGTAGTGCAGGGGGACACGAAATTGGTTTTTTTTTTTTTTTTTTTTTTTTTTTTTTTTTTTACCCCCCTTTTTTTTTTTTTTTTTCCTTTATTTCTATATAAACTATCAAAAAAATAATTTTGAAATGTGTTCCAAATACAAGTTGTTGGACATGCCACTGTGGGGTCTTGAAGATGGGAAGGTGGGAAGCAAAAGCAAGCATGTGTAGTGTGCAGTTACTTGGAATAATCTCCTTTGAGGAGTGAGAAACTTTTTTTTGGCTCTTGATCTATCAACTGAATCAGGGCGGTGGCATCAATGTTGGCTTTGGATGGCTATCCACAAGGGTGTAATGACTAATCAGACAATCAGAGTGCACCATGGTAGACATGTGACAAGTAAATCCATGTAAAACCATACCACAAGTTTCCATTGTCCCAGAATTAGAGGCTGAGATCCAATATCAAATTTGACTGTCCATTAATCCATTCAATTAATGCTGATAAGACTGGATATCAAATTTTTCCGGGAAACCATGTGATGACGTTCATGTCAAAATAAATACTTCTAATATTACAAGGCATAGCTGAATAAAATATTTAGGCATATTTATCGATGAAGACATGACGTGGAAAAGCCATATCAATGCCATTTCTTCAAAAATTAGCAGGAATATTGGAATTATAGGCAAATCTAGGTACTTTCTATCAACTTGTGAATTGCTTCTTCTGCATAATTATTTAATACTGCCATATCTAAATTACTGTGCCGTGGTCTGGGGAAGTATGTACCACTCTAAGCTCGACAAGATTATTAAGTTGCAGAAGCGTGTTATTAGGATTCTTGACAAGAAACCTTACTTATACCATACAAATGAATTGTTTATAAAACATAGAGTTCCTAAGTTTCTGGACATAGTTGATGAACAATGTATTTACATCATGCTAGGTTTTCTAAATCACTCATTACCAACACCTCTTTCTGATATGTTTCAACTTCATCAACAAGGTGGCCTCAGAGTTAGACAACACTTTCAAATACCCTTTTCTGATATCAATTACAGGATGTTTTCATTACCCTTTATTGCACCAAAAGCCTGGAATAAAATAATCTGCTCACTTCCATGGGATTGAACCTAGGAACAAAATCATTTTGAGAAAAAACACATCAGGCAATACATTCATAGAAAATATGAACTTTTGCAATGAATGTCAGTGATAATGATGTGCTATGCATGGTGATCTGCTTGTCTTATTCAGATATTTTCGTTTAAGTATCATGCTTTCTTTTCTTTCTTCTTTCTTCATACTTGGTTCGTCTTTTCTCCTTAGTGTAGTAATAGTTTAGGAGATGCATGTGCAAGATTAGGGATTTTATATTATTTCCCCATTAACACCTATAGCAGTTTTTTTTTCTGGAGCCCTCGAAGACGTTACTAGCATTACTAATTGTCTGAGAGGGCTTCAGGAACATCTTTTACTAATATCTGGTGGTGGGATCTGTCCAGCAAGAAACAGGAGCGGGGAGTGGTGTGACCTACATTGACTTGTTTACCATGACCTACTTCTCATCCCTGGAATTTAACGTAATTAGGTCGCACAGGTATGGAAGGGCACTCCTGCCTACCTATTAATGGGTAGGACATTTTTTTTAATTGATTCTTTGATTCCAAGATCCAGTGCACTCTGGGATTCACACTGACGGTTTATCGATGGTTGGATGCCTTGCAGAAGTACAAAAACACACCTTCTTTCGAAGCTTGGCATACTTATTTTGCAGAACTATCTCTTCTTCAGTTAAATTTGTTGGAAAATGTAAATAAACCATGAGTGCATCCACTGGCCACGACCAGATTATTCCTGTAAACAAAATCCATGGTTAATGATTACAGCTGCATGGGTGGCGACTGACATCCTTCTCAGAAAGGCCTAACACAGGCTTGTAGCATTCACAACATGCACTATATCACTGCATGAATCACACCTGCATTACTCAGAGATATCATATAAAATATGTGGCATGATATAGATGATTGCAGTGGAGCCAGTTTATGAACATCATTCAATGCTCCAGGCTTGGGCTGGGCCTGGGTGCAGGATCATTGAGGAGGTCACCCTTAAGGTCTCATGTGGGGGGGGGTTGAGTATACAGGAAGATGGAATACACATGATAGTCCACTTGCGCTTGGGTACACCAGTGGTTAGGTCTTTTGTACAGAAATATGACAGCCCTTTGTATATCTTGAGCATCACAACACACCAGTGGGTCATGCATCACAACACACCAGTGGGTCATGCATGTCCTGGACTCAGAAAACGGGACTGGAAACCAGCACCTAATACAACAAAATGTGATGCACTGAGAACAAAACTTTTGCTTCTGAACTGACATCAATGAAATGTATCACATACAACTGGAAAACTACTGAATCCTAGCAGTTTATCTTATCACTCCCTTATCACTTTTTCAAATTGGCCAATTAAATTGACAATATGAAAGCTAGATCTGTAGGTTCGATGGAGATCCACCACACATAATTCTTCAATTTTTAAACCAAATTTAGTCAGCATGTTCACAAATCTGCATGCACAATGACATCATTCTAAGTACCCAGATGCATTCACAGACACATAAAAGAAGGCTGAGGATGTGTGCTTATTGGGGTGGGATGCAGTTGGAAAGGGAAAAGGGAATAAAGATCAACAAATAAGCAAATACCTTGCCTTATGCACCTGATGCCTATTGCTTTAAAAAGAGCTTCTTTTGCTATCGCATTTTAATTGGTCATTCAAATTTCCCTGCCACATCAATCACTAATTGATATCAGTGGGATACCATTGGGAGAAAAAGGTTATGCTACACTTCTTTCTTTAATTTGAACAATACTTTTTATGTTACATTACCCAACTCCAAGGCCCTTTTGGGGTGTTAATTTGGCACCCAAACCGAAAAAGTATGCACTTGCAGAGGAAATAGATGGTTGCATAATGTTAACCACAATAATAAACATTGCATTATAAAAACTATTCCATGAATTAAAAGAATACCTGTAACTGCAAATTTACCAAATATTCTTCTAAAAATAGGAAAGATTTTCCCTAGCTTTTGTCTTCAAAACTGTGAACATTAAAAACCTCATCCAACCTGGCCCACCCTGTTTTTTTTTTTGTAGAGAAGGATGCTATAATTGTTGGAAAATTTTCACCTTATTTTCCCAAATTAGAAAAACCTAACCTAACGAACCTGGTGTTACTGTGCTTTAAAGGTATGCATGTAGACTGATTGGTGGATGGAGGTCAGAGAAAAGAATGTTGCTCAAATCTGTTATCCAATATTTCATGCCCATTGGCAGATACCTACCTACCTACCTACCAGACTGCAAATTATGGCACTTTCAATGAGATCTTGTCAGTGCAGGGTGGGCGACCAAAAGTATGGCTGGTGCAGCTGTGGTGTTGCTGGAGCTTCAATTGGAGTGAGGACAGGCACCTGGTGTTGGCAGGCTGATAATCCACTGACACTTAAAGTTATAAAGTCATAAGTCATAAAATCATAGTGTTCAGACTTAATAGGTTAGGGGAACAGTGGTTTTAATTTCCATTTTTGGAAGCCTTCCATTTTTGCAAATTGCTTCCATAATTAGGAATGCTATTTTCCAAAAATAGGAATGCAAAACTATGTGCTATTCATGAATCATTTATAGTATATTGTGGCCAAGAAACAAAATTGGATGGTCTCTACTGATAATGATGAATCTCTGCTTTTTGTCACATGGTGTTTTATTTTACAAACTCCATATATCAATGTGATATTGGCGTTTGATACAAGGCAAAAAATCACACCACCCATCTGACCCAATTTCCATTTTTTAAAGTTCGTTTCCAAAAATGGAAAGAGGTTTTCCAATAATGGAATGCATCTTTAGCATTGCAATCTTGATCTCTGGAATGCACATTAAGTAAATCATGTTGTATTTGGACTGTGCAGGTCTTCTTCCATGGGCAACAACTAAGATGAATTAACTGTGAGGGGACTTGTATTTGATTAAAATATAGCTCAGATACCATCTACACTTATGGAATATTTTATATAAGCAGGTTTCACAAAAAGTTTTCTTGTTGTTTAACCACCACTTACCTACACCATCAACAAAAGTTCCATAACCCTCTTTGGCTTTTTCATGTTGAGTAGCTCTATCATCTCTGGATGAGCTACCACTCTGCCCCCTTGATCCACTGCTATCCCTATTTGCTGACTGAGGTTCTATTGCCTATGCTGTCACTATTGGCATATCCCTGAGATGGCAATGCCACTACTTCCCCCCAACCCATTATCTAGTTTCCCTGAAGGACATGTTCATATACTTTGCTTAACACTTGCACCCCCTTCTCGGAGAAGTGCAGGCCATCCCTCTGATAGAGGTCCCATGAGCCATAAAACCTGCACCACTTGTTAACAAAGGTCAAACCTAACTCATTGCAGAGGCTACCTACCCTGGCATTGGCTGCCAGTGCCCTAGAGCTCCACTCAGGGGAGACTCCAGCCCTAAGCAGAATAGCTGTCACAATAACTCTGCTATTGCTTTGCTTGAGTGTGGCCAGAAGGGCCCTGTAGTCCTGCAGCAGCTCCTCACTCCTAGCAGGACCTATGTTATTCACTCCTACCTGCCCTACAACTGCACTAAACTGGTTCTCACTGGTGGCCTGTGCCACCACTGGGACCAGGTCTTTGACCTTGGCACCAGGCCTGGTGATGCACCTCCTGCCTCTACGACCTTTACAGAATACCCTATCTAAATGCTGCACACGAGTCTCCTACAACTAGCACTTTCTCCTTGCTGCTATCCTGGGGGCAGTCCTCCAATGCCTGGAATCTATTTGCTGTTACTACACCTGCCTGTTGAGCTGCTTGACTAGGTTGCCTCCCACTCTTGCCACCTACCACCTGCCACTCACTGCCCCCTTGCTTAGGCTCACGCCTCCAAATCCTCCACCCCCTTGACTTTAAACCACTGCCCCTCCTGTGAGCTACAACTATAAATCTTCTGTTCACTAGGAACACTTCTCTCTTCAGATATCCCTGCTACCTCCACAGTAGGGGAAGCTTCAGTTACCTGGTGGCCTGTGACCACCTGGGCGTAGGATGCCCCTGCTCCAGACTGACCCCCATGTGTTTCATTTTCTTGCCTGCCCTGTGCAACAAGGGAAGCTTTGAGCTTGGAAAGCTCTGCCTTAAGGGCCCTAACCTCCTCCTCTAGTGCCTGCATCCTGGTATTAACCATCCTAAAGGCTGCAGCTTATTCCTAGATTTAGATTGATAAGTAACTTGCTGCAAAATGATTTACAAAATAACAGAGCAGAGCACAATAACTGACAAAGCTTAGGTGTATGCTAGTTCCCAACTATGCAGCACTTACAAGGTAATCGCTGTGCAGAAAGTTGACTGTGGTTTTAAAGAAAGAAGAAATCACTTGATAAAAAATCTGCCAAAAATGAAATAAATAGCTGAAAACACTGATACACTAGACAAAGACAGACAACCTAAAGACAGAATGGTGCTGGGCAGCCTCGCTAGGTGGAAATAGTCTAATCTGCTTGTTAAAAAAGAAACTTGAGATAAAAACTATCTAAATATATGCACAGAAGTAATTGCTAAATACCTATCCACAGTTTAGCCTAGTATACTGCCCGGTTCTGCAACGACTCATCTGGTAAGTAGGAGCTCCACACTGACGTGCTTCCACCTTGACACCTGGCGGCAAATGGAGGGTGCCTACCTCTTACCAATGCTGCACCAATGGAGACACCCATGATTGATCATAGAGGAATCATCGATGTGGGGAGGGGAGGTCCCTTGGAGTTACCATGCTAGGCGAGGCCCTGCCTATTCCCTAGATATGAAAATTATCTGTTTTGTGCATGCTCCCTCCTCCCTAAGCTTTGAAAAATGGAAGGACTATATTTATATTGGCTTGTGTCCAGGTGAGATTGAACCATAGTGGTGAGGTTGGTGAGTCATGTTCAAAAGACCACTTCATCCATTCTGTGCCCCTTGGATAGTTCAAGTTGTACCTGAATGTCGTGAGGAGCCTACAGAACCACTTTCATACCTTCATAAAGACATAAAAGATCAGTGCAACTATGAGCCACAAGGGCCCTTCTTGGTTACACTTTGTACACTAAACCAGTTGCCCACCAAATCTGTTGATCAACCCTCCCTGGAATACAGAAAAACAAGCCCCCTATTCTTATAATGATTGTCTATGCCGTTTTTAAAGATGTTCAGTGTGTTGCTACTGACAATAGTTCCTGGCAGCTGGTTCCAGTGTTCTTCTACCCTGTTGGTGAAGAAAGACTGTCTTAACCTTGTCCTGCTGTGATTAACTTTAATTTTGAATTGATGACCTCTAATT
The DNA here is from genome assembly GCA_034440615.1 of Ashinkailepas kermadecensis. NCBI lineage: Eukaryota > Metazoa > Arthropoda > Thecostraca > Neolepadidae > Ashinkailepas > Ashinkailepas kermadecensis. Next base: position 33,882 of record JAOTOM010000892.1, on the reverse strand, counting down.
GCATCATTTCTGTTAAATTCAAACATTTCCCTGAGATATCCCTGTTCCTGACCATGAACAAATTTAAAAACCTCGATGAGATCTCCTCTCAGCCTTCTATATCTAAGTGAAAACATATTCAATTTCTTCAACCTTTCCTCATATGCCAGGTTGCCTATACCATTAACCGTTTTTGTTGCCCTCTTTTGTACTCTCTCCAAAAGCCAACAATCTTTCTCATAACTAGGGGACCAAGCTTGGACACAGTATTCCAAATGTACCGCTCATTGTACCCTGTTATTGCCCTAAAGATCTTCAAATCATCTGCAAATTTCAAAACCTTACTGCTTAGGCCACATTCAATGCTATTCACAAATGGAATGAACAATAGTGGCCCCAGTACTGACCCCTGGGGGACTCCACTAAGAACATTTTGCCATGATGACTTTGTACCATTTAGCATCACTCTCTGCTGTCTATCTGAAAGCCACAACTCTATCCATTTTAGGATGCTACCTGCAATACCATGGACCTGAAGCTGCATCATTAACCATTTGTGGGGTACCTTGTCAAAGGCCTTACTAAAGTCAAGATATGCTATATCAACCTGATTTCCCTGATCAAATTGTTCTGTAGCAAAATTCAAAAAGTCCAAGAGATTTGTGAGACACGATCTCCCTTTTCTAAACCCATGTTGAGTATCTTGAATCAATATGGTTCCTTCCAGAAAACTAACTATTCTATCCTTGATAATTGATTTGAGTACCTTGCAGACTAGGGATGTGAGGCTTACTGGCCTATAGTTTTCAACTTTCCCTCTTTCTCCTTTCTTGAAAATAGGAACTACATTTGCCCTTTTCCAATCTGTTGGAATTTCATTTTGTGAAACTGATCTGCTGGTCCTGCTGCCTTGTTTGGCTTTATTTTCTGATATAATTGAAAACAACATCACTATCAATGAAATTAACATCGTGTGTCTGATCACCTGTCACTGAACTGTGGTTCACGGTTGGCAGATTAGTCGGGTAATCTTTACCTTTCGGCCAACACATACTGCCAAGGTTAGTGATTTGTAAAGAGATGTACAGTGGGGAACAGTGACGTCACAGGAGTCAGGGAAGTGACGTCACAGGAGTCGGGTTTCGGTAGAGATTGCCACCTAACCCAGACTAAGATAATGTAGAATAATATACAAAATGCATCATAGCATAATATAATCTAACCTAACCTAACCTAACCGGAAAAACAGAATCCTCCGAAGCCAATTTTTTGGCCATGACGTCATAAAATATATGCGACATTGTATAGGCAACTCTTTACAAATCACTAACCTTGGCAGTATGTGTCGGCCGAAAGGTAAAGATTACCGATTAGTCACATCTTCCACTGTAAACAGATTTAAACTGCTTGCTCAGCTCCTCAACCATCTCACCATCCTCACTCAATATAGTCCCATTTACTTCCAGTGGACCAATTGTGCTTGAAACTTTACTTAGCTTGTAGAAACTAAAGAACTTTTTACTGTCCCCATTACAGTTCCTAGCCAAATCCAATTCTTTTGCTCACTTTGCTGCTCTGGTTTTCTGCTTTACAGCATCTCTAGCTTTTTGAAATTACCTTAGACTTACGATATTTGAAGCATCCTTAAATACTCTAAATGCATCTTTCTTAGCCTTAATTGATTTCATCAAATCTGGTGTAAGCCATGCTGGCTTTCCTACCCTTCTTTTGCACCTTTGCTTTTGGGGGACATGTCTAATCTGAATTTACCTCAAGTAAGATTTGAACTTTTCCCACATTTCACAGGCATTTAAATTAAAAAATTATTCTTCCCATTTTATGGCACTTAAAGCCTCTCTCATGCAGTCAAAGTCTTCAGGTGAAGAAATATCATGCTGTGAAATACATCCAAACCATAGGGCTGTCAACAGATTTGCTTGCACCTATGAAATTTGGGTAAATTTACAGAACTAGGTAAAAATGCGATTTTCGGATTTTTTTTTTAATACGGGGTATCTTAACGTAAAAATCATGATGCGACCACTCATTTTCTCCGCAAATGATTACTTTTCAGTTGGCAAACAAATACACGACCATAATCTTCACTCTGCAAACATAGCAGATCGCGTATAATTATCCATACCTGGTGTGTCACAGACGTGATAAAGAAGACATTCAACACTTCAGGCACTCAATTTGATACTCTTTGACATCGAAAACCTTATGTTTCTGCCTTAATTCGACATTATCTCCGAGAATGCATATACTGCAACACGCCGCGCCAGTCACCGTCGATAATGGTGGCGTCAACATTCCTTGCGATGCTGTATTATTTTATTTAAATATATTTGATGACGTCATGGCCGAAAAAATTTGTTCGGATAATTCTGGTTTTCCGGTTAGGTTAGGTTAGGTTAGGTTAGATTATATTATGATATAATATATTTTATATATTATACTACGTTATCTTAGTCTAGGTTAGGTTAGGTTAGGTTATTTTACTTTGTTGTATTATTTATATATTCGTATTTAATTATATAATATAATTATATAATAATATAATCTAACCTAACCTAACCTAAACTAAGATAACGTAGTATAATATATAAAAAATATTATATCATAATATAATCTAACCTAACCTAACCTAACCTAACCGGAAAACCAGAATTATCCGAAACAAATTTTTCGGCCATGACGTCATCAAATATATTTAAATAAAATAATACAGCATCGCAAGGAATGTTGACGCCACCATTATCGACGGTGGCTGGCGCGGCGTGTTGCGAGTATATGCATTCTCGGAGATAATGTCGAATTAAGGCAGAAACATAAGGTTTTCGATGTCAAAGAGTATCAAATCGAGTGCCTGAAGTGTTGAATGTCTTCTTTATCACGTCTGTGAAACACCAGGTACGGATAATTATACGCGATCTGCTATGTTTGCAGAGTGAAGATTATGGTCGTGTATTTGTTTTCCAACTGAAAAGTAATCATTTGCAGAGAAAATGAGTGGTCGCATCATGATTTTTACGTTAAGATACCCCGTATTAAAAAAAAAAAAAAAAAATCGCATTTTACCTAGTTCTGTAAATTTACCGAAATTTGCATAACCTGCATCCACAGATTAACATCAAAGCACACCTAGCTAACCAGTGTACTACCACAGCTCATAATTAGGAAAATCATGGAATGAGCTTAAACCAAAGAACAATGCTGCAAATTAGCACAAACTGTCATTGTCTTGACAAAGAACATTGCTTTTTATGATATAGGTATTTCTGAACCCCAAGCCCCTTTTTGGGTGTTATTTTTCCTCCCACCTGAAGTGTGCATTTGCAGGGGAAATGAGTGATCACATCATGTTCAGCATTCATAAACAATGCATAAATAAAATAAATTTCCAGAACTCAGAAATTACCTTAAGCTGCAAATTCACTGATCCGGACACCCTAATTGAATCATAGTTCTGCTGAAAACTACAGTTCACTTAGAGGGAACATGCTGGTTGAACATGATGGTTAAATTCATGATGAATGCCTCAGTATCACAAAAGTCTTCAAATTATTCCAACGCTAGAAAATAATTGAGATCAAATGTAGCATAACTAGGTACCTACTTTGGAGGCGAACACGATGCCCCAAAACCTGTCACAAGTCAGATGCATTGAAGATACAAATCACTTCAACTGTTAGTTAGTTATTGGGGTTTAGGGGCGCATCGACTGCACAGGTAAATCCAAGGCCCTTTACATAAGGTACAACCATCCGGCGATTCGAACTTTTCATGACGTCACAAGTTTTCAACGGCCGAAGTCCTCATTGCCCATAATGCTTTTTATGGGTAACTTATCATGTAATATTTTCTTAGCAAATACAGCTATAGTCATGAAATGAAGATCATGTGATAGAACACATCTTTCTCTATGAAAAATATAGCTAACGTTTTTACCTGCAACTTATCTGAAAGCCGATATACGAGCCGAAACTGGTCATCACACCACGCAGGCTTCGTCCCCAGCTGGCACCTTCCCATGACTTTTTCACCGACGAATGCTCATAATGAAGGAGTGTGGGGTGGAACTTATGCAAATTATGGGAAGGATACAGGGGTTTTGTTTGATGCACTTTTGAGGAGACACTTGTCCACTCAATCTTTACTTCTCCCGACCAATAATTTCAACTTTTAACATGGGACCCTATGGAGTGTACCCCCACCCATCAATTTGAGTTCTCCCATTGCCTTCATGTATTGCGTCCCCCGATAATGTCCAGAAAACAGCACCCGTAGGAGGATATAAAGGTCGTTAATGGACACGCAGTGCCACAGGCATATAGCTAACTTCTAGTAACAAGAGGGAGGGGCAGCTGTCCCGGAAAAGTAAGCTGAACCCCGCGGTGAATCTAATGGTATGCTAAGCGGACGACGCACACCGAACGAGTAAATTGAATTGTTCTTCCAAGTTCTCTAAGCCACCATGACACCTCAAGGTCAACACAGGTCAAATAAGGCCAGTTCTAAATGTAACAAATTGTATTCATTGTTGTTTAAAGTTCAACGAATTATTTAGATTGCAGACATAGGCTATATCGACATTGCTGTCAGGGTTCAAGACTATCCAATGTGATCCTCAGTAACGCTTTCGTAGTTTGAGTACAAAGATCACGAAAGGAGTTGTATTGAGAATTTGACTGCACTGATTATTTTTCATCTCTCCCTGGTTACCTTTCCCAACTGGATTTTGGCTATGCAAACAAGTATCCACTGCCATCACTGCCGTGCAAAGGAAAAAAGACGCATGCGACATTTTTGGCCGAAAACATCTTTCTATTCGATAGCTGTTTCGTAGACCCCCCAATGGTGAGAAAAAAAACACTCATGTTTAGGTAACATACTATTTGGAAGAACATTTTTCTTTTAAAAAATACGCCTGTGGGGAACAACATACATATCATGGTCAAAGGACGTATGAAACAAACTAGCATTTGCGTCAAGACGTATGTGCCGCATTTCGTGTGATTGTTTCACATGCCATGGCAAAACACGTATGTTATCTTTATTTTGTTTGTCGCATGGACCTGCACGGCAAAAGGACACATGTGATCACGGAGATCACATACGTCTTTATAGTACTCGAGATGCTGCAGCTTTAGCGATAGAGAGACGTATGCGAATAAGCGATAATCTCGCACGTCTTGCATGGTGTCAAACTGAGCCACATTTTTCTTCGCATTTGCATCCAGGATGTGTTAAGCTAGACAAAAACACATCAACGCGCGAGAAATAGCTCGTGGTTTAAATATTCCACCCGACGCAAGATTAACACATGGTGTCCAGTGCCATGGGGCAGCGATCATTGTCGGTGCTACATGTTAGTTGTACAGTCACCATTGAAAAACCTCCGTACGGTGGCCTCGTGCACTTCTGCCCATTCGACACGTTCGAATGCTGAAGTGCTCCGCACGTCTACCCATTCGACACTTTCGAATACGGCGGTCCCGCGCGCTTATGCTCGTAAACACCTTCGAGTCGGGCGGTCCCGTGCATTTCTGCTCGTTAGACACCTTCGAGTACGGCGGTACCGTACACCTTTGCCCATTCGACACCTTCGAATCGGGCAGTCCGGTGCACCTCTGTTCATTAGACACCTCCGAGTCCGGCGGTACCGTGCACCCCTGCTAATTCGCCACATTGAGTAAGTGCACCTTTTTGTCCTCAAGCATCGCACCTAAATTTTTCCTCCCACAATATGTTCCGAGATACTACGCATAATCGTTTGGTCCGGCTCTGTCACATACGTAGCTTTGCCTTCGCATGGTGGAATCGACGGAGACAAATTATGGCCTGGCGAATTTACTTTTTATGTGTACCTAGCACAGACGATTTTAAGCAACACAACTGTGCTCAATGCATTTGTCTTCCTACAGGGATTTGATGGATATCAAACTTGAACGAGAGCACAATAGTATCGCTATTGATAGCCCCGAACGGTAAATAGGCATTTCTGAACTTTCTGACATCTGCATTTTTAGATCGGGACAGATTGTAACATACGCTATTGTTCCTTTGCACGGCAGATCAGATCATGGGTACCCAAACAGGCGAAGACACCTTCGGAGAATAACTAACAAAGTAATTCCTTGTACAATCACCCACCAATTACATCGCTACTAGCTATAGCATGTACTCAATGCTCGATAAATGTAAAATCCCGTTGGGGCGTCCCACATGTCGCGGCATCAGCGTCATTAGGAAGGTGTGGTTGGACGACGCGTGCCAATTGTACATCTGAACAAGCAGAGCTTCAAAACACGACATGAAAGGCTGGAGAAGCACACACGGAACCTACACACGTTGTGTCACGACCACGAACAAACCAATATGAAAGGAAGGCAGTGTTTGAAATCCACCATACCATACTCGCCGTCCAGATCAATTTATATGCTACCCACCGAGGTCGGCGCACTGCTAACGCAAGGTCTCGCTGACTCGACGACAGGTCGGATCACGGTTCCAGCACTGACAGCCGGAACCGAGCGAGGGTAATATGTCCCAGACCGTGGCGCCACGCGAAAACCGCCACTACTTTGTGGGCATGCGCCCTGTTGTCCTTCGTAACGTTCACTATCCTTGGTAACAACTACTGTATCCTCGTTGTGACACCGCGTCATTGAGCGCAAAGTTCACCGACCTCATGCCTATCGCCATACACTCGGCTTACGGCTACAAACTGACTTGCCAGTCCGTCCTCAGAGTATCGCTATCGCATTGCATTCGCCCCATTATCACACTGTACAGGCCGACACTATTCACTGCACATGGCCTCACCACTCAGAGACCAATAGCCGGTCGAACGCCCGCGGCGAAAGGCACACTGCCAACGCCGGTGTCTCGGTGATGAGTGGCGACTTGGTGACAGGCGACTTCACCGTTCCAGCACCGACAGCCGAAATTGGCCGGACGAAGCAGGCCACTATCTTCGGGGCCTATGGGTTTCCGAGGGTTTTTCGGAACGCTCAATGGAACCCATTCTTAATTCTGGTACCTGACAGGTCATTTTCATTTTTTTCAGAAATTCTAGTAAAATGGTTGAGGTTATGCAAGGTCACGGAGCAATCACATCACAAAATGGAGAACCTCCAATTTTGTTCAGCAGTCATGGTTTCACGCAGCTTAGCACAACATGGCGAGCCTAAATGACGAATGTTGGATATAATAGGGTAATTGGGGACTGCACCAACAGGGTGATGTGGGTTATTAACTTTTCCCATGTACTTTGAGTTCACTGTCCTGAATTTTCTTAGGATGATTAAATGTACAGTCACCCTGAAATTATTTCTTGAATTGGATTCCCAGTACATTTTACCACTAAGCGCCTAAAAATAGTGATCTTCTCCTATGTTACATTAGTTGTAATTTTCATATCTTCAGAAGATTTGATACAAAAACATGACGTCCATGCAGGTTAGGCAAGCAGTATGAGTTGCTCCGAATCCCCTTCTTACCTCCAGGTGGAACCGCATGAGCTTGGGACAAAGCCTCAGCTCGTCTTTGTCCAGCGCCAGCAGCTCCTCAAAGCACTGACGGCTGAGCAGGGTTGCACCGCCGTCAGTCTTGGGCACCAGCAGGCCGCCGTTCTCCGCCAGTGTGGGCTCCCATCAGCTTGATGAGGTGGGGCGGGTCAGCAAAGACCGAGACTCTCCTATGAAAGGATGGGAGAGGTTTATAATGAACACGCGGTCGGGTGAGGTGGGGGGGGGGGGAAGGGGGTAAATTACAACACCACCCTGAGGATTTCCAAAATAACGCGGAAACAGCGGCGCGCAGTGGAGCTGGGCTAAGGAAAGGACAGGATAACAATGAAAGATGGAGATGAGTTTTACTATGATGTTGCTCCCTCGCCATCTATTTAACTAAACAATATTGAAGGGTCCAAAATCATTATTTATGTATTGAAAACACCCATGTAATGGTAATTGCCAATAGCCACGGCTTCTCTCTCATCTCATGGTGATATTTTCACTTCGACAAGCGCGGGTGTGAATTTGTTGCTGCTTGTTGCTGCTTTGTTCCTTTACCAGTGTCTGCTGCCCAGCCCCATCTCGTCAAACGATATGACGCAGGGGCGCTGCATTGGCTCCATGGCCTGCACGGCCGCCTCCAGAACCTCGGCGGCAGCCTCCATCACTCCCGGTGTGACGGTGAAGGAGGGTGTCCAGCGTGAGAGCGTCGTCATGGACGGCAGTGGGGGCTCCAGCAAGTTGCTGACGTACGCGAAGGCCTGCTTTGAAATACAGCGCAGGCCCAACGCTTTGGCAACAGCCTTGCCCCCCCCACAGATTCGGCGCTAGGTGGCCGCTTGGCGCACCTGCTCTGCCGACAACACTCCTGATTCCAGCAGCTGGTCCAGGGTCGCAGCCTTCTTCGTCAGCATGACGTTGCGGCGGAGCAGACCAGACTTCTGGCGCCGCCACGTCAGACGTCACTGACGACAGATCCGCTGCAAGCGATCCACCTTTCTCTGCAGCCGGCAGACTTTCTCCAGAGGCGTCAAAATCTGCACATCTGTCGTAGGCTGAAGCAGCGCTGGGACGTCCTCTACTGCGTCTTCGGCTCCGTCCTCAACTTCAGAGATCACTGCAATCAGAAAACAAGGCGGGCGTGTAACATATCACGACAAAAGAGAATGCTTCGTTTTCAAGATGAAAACGTCCATTGATTCAATCCCAGGTTGACAGATAAAATAGAAAGGCTTGCAGAAGTGTGTGTACATGTGCATCCGAGCTTCATAATTAAAGCATCAATTCTAGATATTACATTAAAAATGTTTCAAATTTTGATTGAACAAGCAGAACAATTCGCTTTATTGTCTTACCATAATGCTTGTGAATTGTGCATACCAGCATCATTTCAAGAGCAGAATGGCAGCTGAGCCCAACTCAAGCCCTTGCATTTATGGGTCTTGTGGGCCACTGACTATTCCTCACACATGTTATAAATGATGGTGCAGTCATTCATTTAAAAGAATGTCCATCAAGTGAGACAGGAAGGCACATATTTATACAGTGGTGAAGTTGCTGAATTACTGCATATCACACAACTACTCATATCTGAAAGGAAATTTGTCACACATCATGGGTAATGGGCCAACAGATGAGACAAGCATGTTTCACATATCAAGTATAATATTTCTGCTGCATACTGCAAACATGCTTCAAATATGTGCCAAATGACAAGTGTAGCACAACACTCTTCACATGAAGGCATTTGCATGCACAGTAAATGGCATGCATGTGTGGCATATATATGGCCTAAAAGCAGCCTACACATAATGCTTCTCCCAAATTATGCCAACTGTAGGTTGTCTTCCTCTTTCCCTTGTGTAAAGTTTGACACCCTACATCATACATCTCCCAGCTATTCCTACTGTTGGATGTCTCTTGATGCAGGATTTTAACCTGCTCAGTGGGCTATTCTTGGCATCTCACCACTACTGCCACTCCTCAAATGTGCAGGTATTTAGAAACCATCACCTTCGATTACTTTAAATTGTTCCCAGCTATTATTTTTAATGGCGCTAGATCACTGGAAGTATGTAGTTGCATTTGCAGCAGTGTCACTTTTTAATTACCACTTATACCAATGTGCCTGGAGAATCACATCCCACATGTAGGTTAACATGGCTGTTCATCTGCTGAGATGATACAGCCCCTCTGCAACTGCTTCTGTCAGATAAGAGGAGCTTTTTGGATGTGAAGGTGAGTTAAATGTTAAAAGCAGTCTTAGTGATTCCATTAATATCAAGAACATTTTGTTCACAATGAACATACTGGAGCACAGTAAGTATGGCACAGTAAGTATTCAAGTTTGGAGTAAGTAAGTAGAGCACAGTAAGTATTAAATAAGTTATGTTTATGTTGCATGACCACATTGTAAGCTCTTTGACAACCAATGGTGGCAATCTTGATATAACGTCTGAATCTGCTAACAAACAAATCATTCAAATCGCAGATGGTTTCCATGTTGCGATTGTATGACAGTAGTCCTGACACAAATGTTATACAAAAAAACATTCCAAGAGTGCTTATACAATATTTACAGCAAATAAGAAGTGGCATTCAGCCAATATTTCAATGCGTAATGCCACTGCCACACCAAGGACCACTTCAGGGGCTCAGCTGGTTAGAGTGCTGACCTACACTGGTCTCCCCAGTCCCAGCAAGACAGGGTTCAAGTCACTTCACACACTTGAATTTAGCCCCCGACTGAGAGGGTCAGTTGGCAACTGGCCTGATAGGGCCGTGGATGAGCTACCAGGGCAGCAGTGTCAGTGCATTGACAGCATGTTAAACCAGTTGTCAAAATTCTGCCATTGAACTGGAATGAATTGCCTGTGTGGTGGGGCAAGGGTTCATGCAACAATCCCTGATGAGCAATATGACCCTGGTTCATAAAGCCACCCCAGCAAGAATGCAGACTTTTTTTTTATCAGACAAGCAATGGGGATAACAATCTAAATATACAGCATTTGTCTGCATTAATATATTTACAAGACAAACATTACACATAGTTTGCCCTCATACAGCTGAAGAGGTTAAGCTAGCTTAGGTCATTTTATATTTGTAATATTTTGAAGACATAAAATTATGCTTGAAATTTTACCTCTGGGTGGGTTGAGGATAGTTTTTTCTAAGAGTGTTTTGCCAAGGCTAGGTTACATTTTTTTAACACATTGTTTGTGATGCTGTACAACCAAACTCAAATATTGATTTTGGTGCAATTTTGCTCTGCAATTAAAGGGGTACTATTGCACTTTAGGGCATTCACAAGACAAGTTGTACACACATTTTACCTTTATGATGCAAGCAAATGGATTTGGCTAGGTTAAGTTAGGTAACTTGTAACTTTAAAAAATACAATCTTAATATATAAAGATTTTCCCCACAAAACAGGTTGGCTTGGTGAGCATAGGTTGGGATGTGTCTACTTAAGTACTAAAAATTTAATGACAAAAATGCCATGACATTTTTCATTCAATATAAAAATGGCATGGTTTGCTATGTAATGGTGCATTTTATTTTGCTTTAAAAAATATATTCCATGCTATGTTGCCCAACTCAAAGCCTTGTTCAATATTAATTTGTCCCACCAAATGAAAAGCAAGCATTTGCAAAGGAAATGAGTGGCCATATCAGCATAATCATGTTTATAAATGTTGCATTGGACATGTGTCCTCAAAACTTCAAAAATTGCTGCATATGAGTTGGCATGTGAAGTCTAGCATTCAATCTCATTGCAGTTTGTTTGCGACATGCAAGTTCACATTCTACAGTCTGGCAGACTCTCACATCATTACTTTGAGTCATCACCAGCATAACCTCAACACAACTGACTTGACTTGCTTGTGATCAGCCAACTGGATTTTTTTAAATCCAAGTTCTTGCATGGGTTGCTTCATGAACCAGGGTAGTATTGCTAAGCAGAGCTTGTTGCACGCACCATGGCCTCACCACCCAATCCATGAACTCCAGTTCAACAGCAGAATTTTGACAAGAAGTTAAATATGCCATCAATGCACTGACACCACCACCTGGTAGCCCATCCCCAGCCTTATCAGGCTAACTGCCACCCAACCCTCCCAGTCAGGGTTAAATGTGAGCATGTGAAGTGAAAGCAAACCTTGTGTTGCCAGGGCAGGGGGACCAGTGCAGGGCAGCACCCAAACCAACTGAGCCACCAGGGCAGCAGTCTGTTGCTTATATTTTATACATACAAGAATGGAACTAAGGATTTTTAAGCAAATGCAGTGTTGATTGACCTAGTCTGGAAAAAAATGTATCTAGGCTGAACAAGCCTATCCTGCCCACCCACATCAGGCATCTATCCCTGCACCAATTTCCACACCACACTGACAAGATCTTGTCACAGGTTGAAGTGCCATGCTGATGCTTTGCAGTCTTGCAACAAACTATGGAATCACCATATAGGTAACCTACCTACATAACCTCAAGTTCTCAAAGCACACTGTGGCTCATATGACTGGAAAAATATTGGCCCTTATGTACATTATCACCTAGATGGATTTCAAGTAAGCTTTGTTGAGATGCATACTGACCTAGGCATCACAGTAGATAAAAACTTGCATTTCCATCAACACATTGCTGGCATAGTACAGAAAGCTGGAAGTATGGCTGGCAACCTACTAAGTTCTACTTTTTGACTTTCTCCTGAATTTATGAAAACCCTATACATTACTCATGTCAGCCTCTTTTGGAGTGTGTTTGGAATACAGGTTACATAAGTGACTTAAGGCAACTAGAATCAGTACATAGGAGGTGGACACGAAACAGAGGGATGGAAGGTCTGGATTATGGTGCCAGATTACAGAACTAGGTTAGTTAGTTAGTTATTTGGGCTTTAGGGCGCTTCGACCAGAATTGATCATTCGTGCCCAACAGAAACTAGGTCTGTAATTGGTGAAAGGTAGACTGATTTGAGCAGACATTATCAAATGTTGGAATATTTTTAATGGCCATTCTGCCATTAAGATCCCCGACATGTTTGTGCTGGCACCATTGGTGAACACACGTGGACACTCAACGAAATTGGCTCACAGGCATGCATCAGTGGATTGTAGGAATACATTTGTTTAGCCTCAGATGCTGTGCCACCTGGAACTCATTGCCTGATGATGTAGTAGCCTTAACAGATCTGGGTGCATTTAAAGCTGCACTGCACTCAAATCTCTGCACATTGTTGTACAAATATACTGAATAGATTAACCATGATAATATACTAATCAAACTTGAAGAGCAGCTTTACTTCTCTATATTCAGAATATAGAGATCTCTATATATCTTTATATTCAATCTCTACATTTAATCTCTATGTTCAATCTCTATATCCTCTTTTTCAGAAATCTTGACTGACAACAAAATATTAGCAGATGTAGTGGATACTCTAAGCATACAAATTTTGCTTAAGGTACACATTCCAATCCCATGTCTTGCCCTCTCTATCTGATAACCATATTTTATTTAATCTAGGGGACTCGCATACCTGCAGATCAGAGTGGGAAACTTACTTTCCGAGTTGGGAGCAGGAGTGCATTCCAATTTCTTCTGGAGTACATTTTCATGGACATTATTTTTTTATGCATGGAATCTGTTTACCAGTAACCAACCATAAAAACCTAAATCAGTACCTACATAATATGCATAAGTAATATCATTCTCATTTTTGTTCAAATAAAATGTAAAAACATAGGAACAAAGAAGTGAACAATGGATGGCACTGCCCAGCAGTGACTTGCAATAATCAGCACTGTTTCGTTTCTCATAACTCACAAGAGCAATGTGCTTGCCTTTCACTTTTGGTCTCAGTGCAAGGCTAGCCATATGAAAAACAAACAAAAATACTTCACACTTCACCCTCAGCTCAGAGCTCACACCTACCTATGCATACAATTTCCCACGTAACACAAACTCAACTCCGCTACCGCACATGCCACAGTTGGATGTGATCAAAGCAAAGGATCAGTCAAGGTCTTGTGTTTGCAGCATGACACTGTTAACCACATGCTCAAAGTTGCTAATGGTTGTCATATAAGAAATACCTTGCATTGATTAATCAACACATATTTCAGAACAGAAAATGCTAACGCAGCCAATTCTGATCTGTGGCTTCCGGGGCTCCGGAGAACGTCTCTTAAAACTGCCAAACATTCCCACCATATGGGTGGCAGGAACACAGGTTTTCAAGACGCTGCTCAAAAGCCGGAGAACAGTGTACTCAGTGTGCATGCGCATCATCTTGCAAGTTGCTGTTGGCACTGTTGTTGGCAATTCCGGTGGTTGAGATTGATGGAGTGTAAGCCTGTGGTCCAGCTGCTGACTGCTACAAAAAGTGGTTAGTTTGAGTGGTGACTAAGTGTTTTTTGGGTGTCATTCTGTTTGTTTTTATTGATATCTTTGTCACCAAAATTGCATCAGAGTACATGTGAAGCCCATCCTACCCAGTATGAACCCGGAGTGCAAAAATGTTTTCAGAGATAAAATATCTTAATAAGTGCCTTAATTCCCACCCTGCTGCAGATACTGGCTCCCCTTGATCAGGCACAGAACTCATCTATGGGTGAGTGATGCTTGTGTATATGGGGAGCCAACCAGGTGAGAGAACCTCAGTCTGCATACCAAGATAGGTATGCAGAGAAAATATAGGCAGTTAATTGCAGGTAGAAATGTTAAATAAATGAATAAATATTCATATTTAATATATATTTATCAATATTTATTTATAATAAATATTGAATTAGAATTACCCACTTGAAATTTTGAGCATTTCTACAAATACCCTGAGCCCGGTTGCCAAAGCAAGTCACAGAACTTGAATTCCAATTGCTTAAATGAACAAATGACTAGGTACCTACCTTGATGGAATGTTCACAGACGGAATAGCGTTCTTGCGCAGGAACAAGTTCATCCGGTCCTGTCACGCACACAGGTGCACCCACTCTGCTCTCCTTTTTGCATCTTTCGGAAAATTAAAATACGAGATGTCAGGATTGTTCCTGAAAGATGAAGTACACTTAGCCACAGAGCAGTATCCCATTACTACGAGCACCTAATCAAAGACCAGAAAATCCTATACTATATCGTACGCAGCCGCAACACTACCAGACATTTGAAAGCGTGAAAGTCGGTTGTATTCTGGCGCAAGGAAATGCGCAGGAAACGTCTAACGAGTGACGTCAGAAATTAAAGTGGCCCTATGGCCGCTGAAGGGACGGTTCCCCCTGGGTAAATCACTTCAACTGGAGATATTTCCCTGATACACTGGTCGGTTTTACAGCGGCAATTTGCTCTCCCGTCTAGTCGCTTTTCATCCTTCCAAGTCATTCCTTGCTTCAACTAAACATTCCGGACATGAACTAAAAAAGTACATCAAAGAACATCTATTATTAACACAAATTGATTTCGCTCAATTTTTTCAGCTTTTTCATTGACAAAACTTGGTTCTTGGTGGTGAGAATAAAACGATTTTAGACTGATTGTTTTAGTAGAATTTTCCTTAAATCATTTTATATTCCGAAACCTATATCCTAGTACGAGGCAGGCAACAAATCAGTCGGTGCACGAGCGTCCTACTCGTGTGGTGTGTTGTGATTATGTATTAGTTGTGCAGCGTGAGCATCTCGGCAGTATCAGGTATGGATTCATAAACTTGGTTGACATCGATTAAGTGTACTTTTGTTATCATTTTCTCTAACGTTGCTCAGGAAGTTGGCTTATAACCGCATCCTTCGCTAATTTAACTACAGCGCCAATTTGTCATCTGGCAGTCATCCGTCGGCTGCCAGATCCCGTAGAGCGGAGTGCAGTCTCGACGTAAATTAGAAAGCGTATTGCAATTTGCTGATATTCGTAAGTTTAATTATACTTATTTCAGCAGCATAAATAGTACAACCTATTTCGTTATTAAAACTGAAGTGAGAAATAGATTTGGTGGTCGCTTTTAATTTATGCAGATCACTATGCGGGGTCTCCTCCCTCTATCTTGTTCCTGAGACCACGTGACCTGGGAGCAAATTTACGCTGTAAAACCGACTACTGTAGCTGAATAAAAAAAAAATGGAAGCATGTCTATCCACTCATGAGTCGATTTACACAGAAGAAAATGGTCTACCCAAGGTCTATGGAGTCAGGTTGGACAATAGCGCCAGCTGACTAGCCTCCAGAGCGGCCCGAAGCGTAAACAAGAATGACCTTGAAAAACTCCCATTGCCTGAGCACGGGATGCGTGAGGTGCAGTGGTACAAAAATTAATAGAACTAAAACAAAAGGTGCTAGAGACTAGGAACTACCTGATTGTTGTTCAAAAGTGCTTTCTTGATCTGGTCTTGAAATAAATACATGAAATTAGCTCTTATTTTACTTGAACTAGGCCGTCACAACAAATATTTTCATGCCCTTATCTATTCACACACACATGGCACGCAACGGCGATCTTACAACCAATTTCTGGAGGAATTTAAAGCTACGTATGTATGTATGCATGTGCGAATAGTGAATATTCCAATAATATTATTATTACGTGGATTTTCCGTGTATGTGTGTGGGCGGGGGGGGGGGGCTATTCAGTGCATGTAGATTTTCCGTGTATCCTTGATTCGTGTAGGTGCCAGCATAGCGGGGCGCTAGAACTGCTTTAAAAGGGGCTATATCGAGCGGTCCATATTGACTCCCGTTTGAAGTCAGAGTGTCCCGGGGAGGGGGGTGGAGAGGTCCCCGGTTGCCGTTCCGCAAACCATGGTGGATGCATCGACGATGCATGACTGATGCCACAAGCATAGCGTATTCCTCTCTTAAATAACGAGTCCAAAATGAGTGCTTGTCTCATGACCAAACTAGATCCCGCAACCCTTGCTCCCAAAGGGTAGAGGCTGCAAGAGGGCTATCATTCGATTCTTAACGACTCCCATGCTAAATATGGGCAGCCCAGGGTGTGTGTGTGGAGGGGGGAGGGGGGCGGCGGGAGCTGCAGAGGTCTCAATTTGTATTATCGTGCTTTCCCCTCGCACTGGTGACGCGCGTTTGGCTTAGACCCATACATTTTGAACGAGAGGAACACGCATCGTGGAAGCGGGGGTTACGGTTTGTTTTAGTTCATAGTATGCAAATGCAAATTAGTCAGACTTCAACCAATTTGGCTCTAGAGGGTTGCCACTTCCCGAACGGAATGGGGTGGTGGAAGCACTTGTTGCTATATATATATATATATAGATATATATATATATATATAGATATATATATATATATATATATATATATATATATATATATATATATATATATATATATATATATATATATATATATATATATATATATATATATATATATATATATATATATATATATATATATATATATAGCAACAAGTCTCCACCACCCCATTCCGTATATATATGTATATATATATATATATATATATATATATATATATATATATATATATATATATATATATATATATATATATATATATATATATATATATATATATATATATATGTATATATACATATATATATGTACATATATATATACATATATATATATATATATATATATATATATATATATAGATATATATATATATATATATATATATATATATATATATATATATATATATATATATATATATATATATATATATACATATATATATACATATATATACATATATATATATATATATATATATATATATATATATATATATATATATATATATATATATATATATATATATATATATATATATATATATATATATATATATATATATATATATATATATATATATATATATATATATATATATATATATATAGATATATACATATATATCTATATATATATGTATATATATATATATATATATATATATATATATATATATATATATATATATATATATATATATATATGTATATAAACATCGCACTCGGGAAAAACCGTGTCGTCCGCATAGTCCACCGTCATACGTATGCAGCGGTCCGTGCAGATACGCGGCGCCTTACAAAACTCCGTCGGGTTTCTGGCGTCTTGACGGGGTCAGTTACAGAGAGCATGTCAGCCTTCTGCAAGCGCTCCTCAGCTGTTTTGCGCGCCGTGTCAGCTAGCGCAGTCGGCTGTAGAGCGCCAGGGGCTCAGTGCTGACACTTGGCCACCTCTCCTGCAGCAACTAGGCCAGGCCTTTGGTAACCCCAGGAGCCCGACTAAGCTTATTCATCGCCTGTTTAGGGGTCCGACGCACTACTCCTTTGCCAGCATGCAAGGCGCAAAACACGACCTCGAACTGGTCGAGGCACTCCATCCACTGAGCGGACGGAATGTGGAGTGCACCGTGACTCAGCAGCCTGATCCATTCGGCGGCTACCAGCACCTCATCCTCTGCACTGTCTCTTGTAGAGCAGATAGAGTCCGGTAATTGAGGTTCCTCTTTGCGCACTTGGCGCCGTGGTAGCCGGCGACATAGGCCATGCCACATCGAGCAGCCTGCTGCTCGCCCTCAGATAGCTCTGTCGCGACCGTCTCCTGCACACCCAGCTGTTGCAGATAGACGATCTCCGGTCCACCGCCCAATTTTCCTCCGACCAGCTCTGTCCTCTCCAGGACCGAGCCACAGCTGCTTCTGAAGCACCGCAGGTCACCTTCTGCGCTACCGGTCGTCGCCTCCCGGCTAGTACCGCTGGGCCGGTCGAGAGCCGAGCTCGGGAAATCGGCTAACGACCCGGCCTCCGGTCGCACCGGCGCCTGACATGACACGGCCGGGGCGGCACCGATGCAGCAGTTCGACTGGTGACGGGCTGGTGTTCTTTTTGTGAGAACTTTGAGAATGTTCACCATCTCCCTAGCGGCAGTGCCCTTTGCCACAATCAATGCACCCTGAAACTAGCTGAGCTCCTGCTGAAGTAGCTCCAACTGCTTCTTCGTGTCACCCTATGTTGGTGATGGACAGCTGGGATTGGACCAGCATCAGCATCCTTAGGTTCAAGCAGAACATCATCATCAGGCTAGTGAGCATAACTGTCTACAGTGTGCTCTGCTGCGGGCTCAGGATTTTCAGAAGCACTGAAACATCAAAATAATATCGTCAAAAAATACTAATGAACTAAACAGGGTCACACATAATGCACAGATAAGAAAATCAGATTGAACTGTTTTGGTTATTCATAATATTGTTGTAATGCAATTACTTTTAAGTTCGTTAATAACAGGCAGTCAAAACAAATCAAACATGCCACAAAGGATTTCCACAAATGGCTGAGCAAACATTGAAAACAAAATGCATTCCAAAATTTGTAGAAATAGTTAATATACACTTCAAACAGGTAAGACTGATGTAGCCACTTCTGTTGCAGATACATTCTTACTGTGACATATAAAACTGTAACAGGAATGTTCCAGTTCTAGAGAAATGTACATTTGTATTTTTATTTGTATGCCAAATGGCACAAGATGATTCCACACCAACGCAGGCAGTCAAGTGCAACTCTACCTATGCCCTCATATTATAATGAACCTTTGTCCATGCACTACATGGGTGTTTTCATGTGTCCTCCATGAAAAATACGTGAAAATTTGAAAATGTAATCAGAAATTACACCAAACTGGAAATTCACAAATTTTCTTAGAGTGGTCAGATCATGTTCAGCACATTGATAAACATTCCGTAATATTTTTTTTTCCCTCCAAGAAATCAGAAATTACACCAAACTGGACATTCACAAATTTTCTTATTCAGGTTATTTTTTTTGCATTTCATGCATGTATTTAATCTCCCCGGTGCAGGTTTTTGTCCTCCCTGTGCATTTGGATGCCTATTTTTTCACTGCTGGTGGGCCTCATAGAGCTGTTTGCCATATTTTGCAGTATGGGTATACAGTGTATGTATGGTGCATACCTACAGCCAACATATATGCCCATAGGCTTGTGGTGGAAATGGCATATGGTGGTTATGATCTGAGCATGAGGACTAAAAATATATCCAAGGCTCCACCCCTGATTGTCCCGCAGACCAGAGAGCTCTTTGCCATACTTCGCAGTCTGGACAATGGCCACTTTTGTCATTTGTTAAAGTATAGGATTAAATAAAAAAAGTTTTGGCTTAAAGTAACTTTAAAAGGGCAGGTGACATATAGGTGTGTAACTACTTGATGCATAACAAACAGGCAGGTGCCTATCTACCTCCCCATTAATGGTAAATAACCTAAAAGCAGCGGTATTATTGGAGATACCAAAGCAGCATACCTCACAGCTAGCTTCCATGCATGTGTAGTCGCTGGGTCCGAATTGCAAACACGCATGACAGCTTTCAGTCTAACCCGCACGGGCGGACCGCACGTCCCCCCGCGGCCAGCTTTATTCTCACACTCCCCCGGCCGGGGATCTTTCGGCGCAAAAGCAACAAGCCAATCGGAAGGCACGCGTCGCCTTGGCGACGCGCGGGACCATGACGTCACCCGTCTACACATGCATTGGCGATCCTCGGATTTTTGGGAAACCGGAAAAGCTACAACATGCTGTGCCAGACTAATGGCTTGTATTCTGGCACAAAACAAAATCCTATTTCAAGGAGGCGAAAATCACCATGCACAACATGCCGGCCCAACTACGCAGCGTATCGATAACAATAACCATTCCAGAACACAACCTAACCAACCTACAATGCACCCGAATCACCCATACACGAAGCGTTCGACAAAAGCTATTCTTGCTATTTTCACAATAACGCTGCACTCTGATTGGTCAATTTGGCGCTCGTAGATGTACAAAAATGACATTGATCATAATCGCCTTGAAGCGTCACATATGTAGCTAAACGACACCCCAGCAGCTGATTGCTATTGTCCAGGGCTGGGTCTACCGTGTACCTGTATGACGACAAATCTGAGTGGATATGCACCACCTGAGCCATTTTTGTAAATCACGATATAAATGTGACGTCGCTCGGTTAAACGCTCATTTCCCACATTCGCAACAACCATTCTCGCAGCCATTCTCGACTCTCGGGTGCGGCTGTGGCGGTGGTGCAGGTTGTGGTACGTTAGGTTATTGTGGAAGGCGGATTATTATTAAACATTTGCCGATTCACCCCTTCGGTCTACCCCTTGGTTCCGCCCCTTGGATTCACCCCTTAGATCCACCCCTGTGGTCCATGCCCTTGGATTCACCCTGTCTGTGGTCTACACACTTGGATTGGATCCACCCCTATGTTCTGCCTTTTGATTCACCCTGCAATCCATCCCCTTGGATCCAGCCCTATGATACCTATATCCCCTTGGATCCACCCCTGTTATCTACCCCATTGGATCCAAGATTATTTTATGTTTTGTATGTGATTTATATATTCATATGTAATTTTTGAACTCTTGATTCTAAGCAGAACACTGCTATAAGCAGAACACCCATTGACCTCTATATAAAACTAGACAGACAACTCGACTTTTCAAAACGGTCCCGACGGCGCCGCCGCATATGGGCAAAACGGCGGCACTGGTAGGCGCTGCGCAGTGTGTTGTGGATGTAAAGCGGTGATGCTGCAGGGGCGTTCTAGGTGGCGAAAATGACCATATCATTTTCAAATGATGTAGTCATATAGGAAGCAAAAACTTTTGTTTGATATATATATATATATATATATATATATATATATATATATATATATATATACAGAGGTGTTGTTTTGTATACTTTTGGAGGGGATGTGCCCCCTCGATGTTCAATTTTTTCCCTCAAATAGTGAAAATCCCCCCCCCCCCCAATATGAAGTGGAAATGGGCATGCAGAAAAAAGCATAAAACTGCGGGCTGCATTGGAGCTGGAGCGCCGATGGTCCGCCGATGGTCCGCCGATGGCTCTGGAACTAGTGACGTCCGTTCGTTCACTCTGGTGACCTGTCACCCAGGATGGTTTCCAGGCGACTGACTGCCACCGTTGACGTCGCGACTATACCATGTAGTGTGGCCAGCGTACTGGTGTCCGGAGACACTGCGCCGAATGGCACCGTCTGCGCTGCTGAGCATCCTGCCGCCATTACTGACACCAGGCCTGAAGCCGAGGCTTCCAAAAATATTTCAGCTGCAGTAGTCAGTTGGTCCAGAGGAGCTTCCTCTGACGGCGGCGATAATGCTACCCAAGCCTGCGGCAGCCGTTTAACAAATGGTCTTTAACAGCTCACGGACGTGTAGAGCATCCCGTGTTGTACCTAGTTCTGAGTGCATCCACAGGGAGCAGTTGGAACGGCTTCTGGTCCCCGAGCTGCTGACGGTGCAATAGGGCTTCCAGGAGGGTCGCTCGCGATTGCGCCAACCTACGCCTCAGACATCAATGAGGGTCACGAAACTGGGCGTCTTGGACGTGATAATACCCGCACCTGCGTGGTGATCGACACAGAAAGGCTTGCCACCAGCAAGTCAAACTTGGTTCTGTCTTTTTGAATTCCAGCCACCCGAAACGCACAGTTCGTCTGCGTCAGCTCGAGGTCTGTCTTCTCCGGAGAAAGGAAAAACTGTGATAACCTGAACGCTGCCAGCTGCTGGCTTGCAAATGCAGGAGTCAGGGACAGATACAGGCGTGCGGGGTAACTGGGGAAAAGACACCCCACAAGGCAGGACCAAGTTAAGAAATTGCCATGAGAGGAAATTAGTATCTAGAGGGGTGCCTCCAGCTGAAACATTTCACGGATGTGGTGCACTCGGGCCTTCCCGGAGGGGCACCTTTACCTTCCAAGGTGCGCATCTGGCTGAACAATTCGGGGTTCACTCAAATACATTGGATGTGGGTCTTTTCCTTCCAAGGAGCGCCTCTGACTGAATAATCCAAGGCGCCTCTGGAGTCTGGCTGGAAAATTCGATAAGGATGTACTCGAGCTTTCCCGGAGTGAAGCATTTTCCCGGCCGACGGGGCGCCCACTTCCATGTCGGCACATATGCCTTCAGTGCCACCCCTGTATCCACCGCTGCATTCAAGTACTTTTTGTAGTGGCGCCCATCCAAAGAAATGGCACCCCTTCAGGCAAGTGCCCCCATGACAATTCCTGAATCCGCCCCTGGCGCTGACAGGGCCGCCGCGCCGCGGATGTCAAAATGTTTGGTTTTGACAATTCCTTTTGTTTGCACATCCTCGTCTTTTTCCCGGGAGTACAACATGATGTATGGCCCATCACCCGATGCACAAACTTCAGCGAATCAGACAGCCAAAGAATGGTGCACATTTGATGCCTTGTACTGCACTTACCTGCTGTTATTCCGGCCTTCGCGTTCGCAGAAACCACGCTTGCTCGCATGTGGCCAGGTTTTGTTCCCAGCATACTTTTCCCCTGGCCATGTGCACCATCTTTTTCCTAGATAGTTGCGCAGTCTCACACCCTCAACGCGACCTCAACATTGATAGTCCACGTAGCAAGTGTGCGTCTCTGATACTACGGGCAGCAAGTACATCTGCAAGGTTTTCATTCGAGGTTGATGACGACGGGCCCAATTTAATATCGACGGTTGTTCTGCTACTTGAGTTTGGAAACGCTATAAGACATGGATTTACATGTCTTATAGTCTTACACTCCCCTTTACATCGCTCACGATGGGTTCTCCATTCCACCACATAGATTTCCTTATTAGTAGGGTACTGGTACTGGTAATGGGGTTGAGGCTACAGGGGGTGCAATATGATCGGCTTAAGGGGTGTGATGTGGTCACGCATATGCATTTGTACATCTTGGTGTTGCAGTCTGGCGGTTGGTGGGACACCGCGTCGGATGGCAAATGACGGTGTCGTTCCTAAACACTTCTGAGTTGTGTGTTATGTGCCCTCAGATTATTAAAGGCGTGAAGACATTATATTATTTTCTTCATCAGGAAATTTTGCAACAGCCATTACATCTTTATATTTTCATGACAAGTCACTAGAATTTCAACACTAGGATTTTGCCTGATTTGATTTAGATTGCCAGATATAGCCATGCCATATTTCCATTCTTCACCATCAAGAAAGAACACATCAAAATGACCCCAAATAGATTAAAAAGTTACATATAAGAACTCCACGTTTTATATTGAATGTCTGAATCCAGTCCGCTCCACTGTCTCAGTCTGTGTAATGCATGATGGTAGGACCGGAGCCATGATTCCCTACCTGGAAGTATTTCTGTGTCTTGCCCACAAATATTAATATATAAATATATAAATTGTTGGTCATGACGCATGTGTGTTGGTTGACTCGTATATTATTCGTTGATATATGAGCAACGACGGAAATGTGGTTGGGGAACTCTTGCACACTGATAGAACGGAACGTTTCGAAAATTGCATTCGCTGTTCATTTGTCAGGCTTTCCATTGGGTCGGACAATTTTATACCCCTTAAGTGATAACCTGGTCTTCCATACCTGTGGTTGTATTTTTATCTTGATCTTCAGTATCACACCAATTGCAAATATATCCTATCAGCAAACTAAGTGGCCTAAATATAGCATACAAACATAATTCAGGACAGGGTTGATTAACACGAGCGCCAAAAGGCCTCTCACATTACACGCACTGGAAGGGGGGGTGATTCTGCCCCTGCCCCTAAGATTCTGGAAATTACTGACACCATTTAGAGGGCAGATTGTGCATGTAGTGATCTCGATTCAGTACAAATTGCATGACCCTAGGCTTTATGCCTAGGAATTTTGCTCTGGTAACGAATGGTATGGGTTTCTGGTCTATTTTTAGTGGATGTTCATCTGTGTGTTTGTGGTAACCGAAAAACATACATTTGGATTTGTGTGGTGCGATGTGTAAACTTAGTAAGGCGAGTTTGTTGTGTAGTTCAGTTAGTGCGTTTTGTAGTAGTGTTAGTGCGTGATTTGGTGTTTCTTGTGATGTCCAGACTACTATATCGTCCACCGGAAACAGCCGACATCACCTACAGGTGGCAGGCTGGCCAAACACAACGACACACACACACACACACACACAAAGTACGTATGCGCAAAGGTACGTAAGCGTAAAAGTACGTATGCGCAGATGTACGTAACCGCAAAAGTACGCAAAGGAAAATGTATGTAAATACAGCTTTACGTAATCGAAGTGTATGAAAGCTCACGTGTACGCATGTGTACATTTACGTATGTGTAAATGTACTTGAGCGCAAATGTACGTAAATGCAAATGTACGTATTGGCAAAAGTATGTATAGGCCCGTATGCGCAATTGTACGTGACCGCAAATTTACGTGATAGCAAATATATGGAAATACAGCTATAGGTAACCCGAATGTCTGAAAGCGCACGTGTACGCAAGCGCAAAAGTACGTATGCGCAAATGTACGTAACAGCAAAATTACGTAAAGGCAAATGTATGTAAATACAGCCTTACGTATTCGAAGTGTATGAAAGCGCACGTGCACGTATGCGTACATGGACGTATGTGCAAATGTACTTGAGCGCAAATGTACGTAAGTGCAAATGTACGTATTCGCAAAAGTATGCATAGGCAAATGCCCGGATGTGCAATCGTACGTAACCGCAAATTTACGTAATACCAAATATATGGAAATTCAGCTTTAGGTAACCCAAATGTCTGAAAGCGCACGTGTACGTATGAGTAAATGTACGTAAGCGCAAATGTACTTATACGCAAATGTACCCAATTGCAAATGTACATACAATGTAAGACTATGTAAGCACAAATGCACGCATGCGCAAATGTATATATGCACAAATGTACGTAAGCAGAATGGATGTACGCAACAACAAAATTACATGATAAAAATGTATGCATATTCAGTTACACGTAACCCAAATGTATGAAAACGCAAGTGTAAGTAAGCACAAAGGTACGTATGCTCAAATGTAGGCAAGCGCAAATGAACTTATACGCAAATGCACATTAGCACAAATGTATATACATGCAAAGGTGCGCAAGCACAAATGTAAGTACCCACAAATGTGCCTATGTGTAAAGGTACGCATGCGCACCTGTCGCCTACGCCGCTCACGTGCCCTCACCACGCCTGCCGACCTTTGTCACCTCAAGACGGCCTTGAGTCATCTCAACATGCCCGACTTTAACCGGGCCGTCGCCTGGTTCGCCGTCACCATCGGCTTGTTCGGGCCCTCCGTGCACCTGAATATCTCAACTCCACAGAACACCAGTGGGATCCCGGGGGATCCTGTCAGAACCAGCACCTTACGGTCCACAGATGTTACTTGGCCCTCGCCATCCTCTGGCCTCTGGCCAGGCGGAGTGGGACCCCACAAAAAATATCAGGTGTGGTTCGAATCCCAGTGACCTCAGCAGTGGCGTATCAATGATTTAGTTTCGTGGGAGGGACGAACACCTGAAGAGCCCTACCTACTGAGGGACCCTATGTTTATAACACAAAGGAAAGGAAAACCAATTACGGAATTCAATGGGACATAAATACATATATAATGAATGCAGGAATTTTATTGGATTGAGTCAAAATATCAGCACTCATCTGCATGAACAGAATTGCTCCTTTCTGTTATCCGCTAAGTTCAGACATAGTTTAATAGGGAGGGTGTTCATGATAAAAGTAGGCTCACATTGCTGTGCCTTTTCAAGACCGTCAAACGTTCTCAAAATGAGGCATGAATACCAGTGGGGAAAATTAAGTGCAAAAGTTGGGGACAGAGAGCAGCTAGCAACATGCCTGACCAGCTATGCGCAGCACACAGCTCCCCGCAAATTATTATTAATTTTTTGCTTAACCGATGACACCCTGGTACCCACCAGGGCGAAACAACTGGCATCGCTGGAGCGACCGTCATCACAGCTATCGCTGGTCTGTGTCCTTGGCAGCATTTATGACTATGATGGATATCCTATCTCTGAGGTTGGCCCTCAGTATTCCTCGCACCCATCGCCACTTCTCAAGGACTCTCTTAGCTCTCATGGGCCCCGGTCCTTCAGGTGCTCATCCTAAGGCTCAGGCACACCCCAGTGCAGCTCTATCTGGCTCTCTGAGGACCTATTCATCCGTCAGGAGCTCTCTCCAAATTGCATGGGCCATTTCCAGTCCTCGATAAACCTGCATAGCTTTCAGGGGAATCCTGCGCACCTCAGAGACAGGCCTCACACTTTCTCGCAAATATCGGCAGCTCTCGGAACTCTCATAAGCTCTTACCTGGTTCTGTTCATCCCTCAGTGTTCCTCCCACGCATCAGGAGCATCACAGTCTCATCCGCTCTAGCTCACAGGGGACCTTCCCAGTCCTCGACAGCATGTCGGCATGCAAAGACATTCTAGCTCTGAAGCTCGCTCTCAGTATTCCTCATAACCATCGCTAGCCATTAGGGGCTCTCTTCAGATCTCAGGATGTCCTGTTCTTTTCATAGGGACCCCTTCCAAGCCTCTTGGACATCCCAGTCCAGCCCTCTATAGCTTTCAGTGATCATTTGCAATCGGCATGGGTTCTCTCCATCTGCCAGCGGCCATTCCCAGTATTTGACAATATTTCTAGCTGCAAGGTCTTTCTAGCTCTGGCACTGGCTCTCAGAATTCCTCACAACCATCGTAAACCTTAGGGACTCTCCTTAACTCTCAGGGTGCTCTGTTGGCAATCGGGGGCCCTCTCAAGCTGCTAGGGACCCTTCCTAGTAATCGACAGCTCTTTAAATTTGTAATCTCACAATGGACCTTGTTCATCCATTAGAGGCCGCTCTCAACCTCGGAAGAATCCCATTCCAGTCCTACATTACTCTCACGAGATCCTCTCCATCGCTCGGTACCATTTCCTGCTTTTAGGGACCCATCACAGTCCTGAATGGTTTCGTCTAGCTCTCGTCTCGGGGGAATTTCAGATCTGAGATGGACCCTCAATTGTCCTCTTCAGCTCTTAGGGGTCCTGTCCATCCCTCAGGGGCCCTTCCAACCCAAAAGAGCATCCCTGCCCTCTCTAGCTCTCAGGCGCCCTGTGTGCTCCTAAGCTACGAGCCCACTCCACCTGAGACTCCTCTTCCCAGCTGCCACGGGCATTCCAGCTCTAGGGCGGGCTCTCTCTGGTCTTCACGGCCCTTGTCAGCTCTCAGGGTGAACGTATTCAGGTATCGAGGGCCATTTCCACACAAGCTGTTAGATGTGTTTGCATTTGTCCTCGGTTATATCTCTGCCCCTCAGGGCGATCGCCTGGAGGGCCCCATCGGACTAACCAGGGGGCAGGTGCCCTTTCACCCCTTGGAAACGCCACTGCTTTTTAACGGCTCGGGGCTTGGGCTTAGCGGGCCTTTGCGTAGCAACGGGGTCCCACCGCTCCGGCCCGGCTCGTCCCCTAGCTCGGGGGCCTCGTTATCGGCCTGAGGCCCACTGTCAGCTTTGGGCCCCTCTTCATCAGCGTGAGCCAAAGCCGAAGGCTCTGCACGTCCGGCCCGGGCCCCCATCCGTCGGCTCAGGGATCCTCTTCCACGGTCAGGACACTCCGTCCGGCCGGAATACCCTCTTCAAACGTTTGGTTCTTCTCTATCACGCAAGGGGCCCTCCGTGCAGCTTCGGCCCCCAGCGGTCCAGAGGCCGTTCATACCGGCTCTGGTCCCTCTCCGACGGCCCAGAGCATCTTACGGCGGTAGAGATCTGTCCGTCGGCACAGTAGCCCTCCTTGGTGATCCAGAGTCTCCTCTGTCAAGCCGGAGGCCCTCTTTCACCAGCTTGCCCCCCCCATCAGGCCAGGGACCTTTGCACCGCTTGGGCCCCATCTATCGACCCAAGTGCCCTTTCTGACTGTCTGAGGTCCTCATCGCTTACGTACACTTGTGCTTACGTACATTTGCGCTTACGTACATTTGCGCATACGTACTTTTGCGCATACGTACATTTGCGCTTACGCACATTTACGCATACGTATTTTTGCGCATACGTGTATTTGCGCTTGCGTACATTTGCGCTTACGTACATTTGCACATACGTACTTTTGCACATACGTACATTTGCGCTTACGTACATTTGCGTATACGTAGTTTTGCGCATACGTACATTTGCGCTTACGTACATTTGCGCATACGTACTTTTGCGCATACGTACATTTGCGCATACGTACACTTGCGCTTACGTACATTTGCGCATACGTACTTTTGCGCATACGTACATTTGCGCTTACGTACATTAGTAATGACATATATTTGTCATACGGGCATTTACATTTACACTGTGGTTACGTAAAGCTATATTTACACACATTTGCTCTTACGTACTTTTGCGCTAAATTACTTGTGCATACGTACATTTGCGCTCACGTACATTTCCGTATACGCACCTTTGCGCTTACAAACACCTACACTTATGCACATTTGCGCATACGTACTTTTGCAATTACGTGCATATGCGCATGCGTAAACGTGCGCTTTCATACACTTAGGTTACGTAAATCTGTACTTATACATTTGCGGTTACGTACATTTGCGCATACGTACATTTGTGCATACGTTCTTTTGCGTGCATACGTACATTTGCGCTTATGTACATTTGTGCTTACGTGCTTTTGCGCATGCGTACATTTGCGCTTACGTACATTTGCAATTACGTACATTTACGCATACGTACATTTGCGCACTTGTACATTTGCGCTTGGGTACATGTGCGCTTGCTTGCATTTGCGCATGCGTAAATGTGCGCTTTCCTACATCTGCGCATATGTACATTTGCACTTACGTACATTTGCGCTTACGTACATTTGCGCTTACATACTTTTGCGCTTACGTACATTTACGCTTACGTACATTTGCGCATACGTACATATGCGCATATGTAAACGTGCGCTTTCACACACTTGGGTTACGTGAAGCTGTACTGACATACATTTGCTTTTACGTACATTTGCGCTTACGTACATTTGCGCATACGTATTTTTGCGCTTACGTACATTTGTGCTTACGTACTTTTGCGCATACGTACATTTGCGCTTACGTACATTTGCGCATACGTACTTTTGCGCATACGTACATTTGCGCTTCCGTACTTTTGCGCATACGTACCTTTGCGCTTACGTACTTTTTCGCATACGTACATTTGCGCTTACGTACATTTGTGCATACGTACTTTTGCGCTTACGTACTTTTGCGCATACGTGTATTTGCGCTTGCGTACATTTGCGCTTAGGTACGTTTGCGCTTACGTACACTTGTGCTTACGTACATTTGCGCATACGTACATTTGCGCATACGTACATTTGCGCTTACGTACATTTGCGCATACGTACTTTTGCGCATACGTACATTTGCGCTTACGTACATTTGGGCTTACGTACATTTGCGCATACGTACATTTGCGCATACGTACATTTGCAATACGTACATTTGCGCTTACGTACATTAGCCATACGTACATCTGCGCTTACGTACAATTGCCGTACGTACATCTGCGCTTACGTACATTTGCTTACGTACATTTGCGTACGTACATCTGCCATACGTACATTTGCTTTACGTACATTTGTCCGGTTACCACATATAGAGGTCAATGAGAACACTCAGCAGACAAACCAGGCGCAGCCACGCGCACGATATGCCACGTATCAGTGTAAGTTTAGCTTCGCCGTGTGCGGGTTGTGCTCCAGTATCTCACATAATTGTCACGCATGTCCCGCAAGTTTATACTTTTTCCGACAACACGGTGTTGTTCCTAGCGAGGCTATTCGCTCAAATTGGTCCAAGGTCCACCAGTATTTGTTTTTTAAGGAATTCCACGGCCACAAGATTCATAATTTCCTTCTCGAAGCATCGAAGCTTTATAAGCCGCAGTCCGAACGCCGTGCTGGTCAGTCCGACACCATCGAGGTACAAACGGACGAGCCACAGCCCGAACGATTCCATTAAGTATGTAAATGTTTGAAGCGTTAACTCATGAAATACCGTTTATATCGTACCACATTTCCTCCGCATCTTGCTTATGACGTCACCAATTGTATCGACCGCCGTTGACTTAAAAGTAATCATCTGCGGAGAAAATCAATGGTCGCATCGTCTCCACATACAAAAAACATGGTATTAAAAGAATCCAAATAATCAAAATTTACCTTGATCTAAAAAAATACCAACAATAGCGTTTCCAATTATGGAAGTAATTTCCACAAATGGAAGGTTTCTAAAAATGAAATATAAAACCACTGTTTCCCTAACTGTAATAAGAGCCACAAGGGCCCACCCAGATCAAGTACGTAAGACTTCACACATGATTTCAAAAACCACAAGAAGAACATAAAAACAATTGGAGAAACTGTTAAAAAAATAAACTGAGTGCACCATATTTGTCTCAGTTGATAGCTGCCAGATTTGTTTACCATACAAATTTTTTTTTTTTACTGTCCCATGAAGTCCGAAATAGTGAGGTGAGAAGAACAGGTTGTTTGGGCTTTACTCATAGGCGTAGGAACGTCTCAAAAGGTGGGTGGGCCAGGGCCAACAGCGGGGGCGCACCCAGACATTTCGCAAAGTACCATGGTTGAACACTTTTGGATAGAGAACCCGATAATTTGAATACTGAACACACAACTTTCAAGGGGGCAGACCTAAGGGCAGGGGCGTCGCCACCGGGGGGCAGAGGGGCAGTCGCCCCTCCTACCGTGAGACTGGGGGGGGGGGGCTGAAATTTGAGGAGGCCCCTAACCGGAAATGCTCCGGAAAAAAGGCGAGCAAGGAGGCCGACGAGACAGAAGATCATGCTGTCAAGGAGGCCCCAAGACTGGCAACGAGGCTCCCTGGAAATATAATCAGGTCCTAATAAGAGACGAAGGACAGATATTGGGAGCAGGCCCCCAGGACGAAAAGGATGCCACCGAGACGGGTAGGAAGCCACCCAGGTTAGACAAGAAGGTTTCCGATGGGTGGCAGGATATTCTTAATTTGGAAAACGAGGCCCCCAAGATGGAAGAGGAGGCCCCTACAATAGAAAATAAGGAATGATAGGAGATATTTATCCGGACACAAGAGAGAGCCCAAGATGGGTAAGAAGGTCTCCGCAGGAATGCGAGAAGGCCATTGAGACCAGCGAGATGAGGCCCATATTTTGGAAGAGGAGGACCCTAGGAGAGAAGATTTGCGACTATGACACAAAAACACCCTGCTAAGAGGATAATGAGGCTGCGAACACAGGTGAGAAGTCCCCAAGACGTGAGAGGAGGCCCCTAATTTGAAAAGGGAGTCACCTAGGAGAGGATAGGAGGCTCCAGAAATCAAGAGAGTGCCAACAATTGGCACGGAGGACCCCAGAATTGCAAAGGAGGCCCCCAGGATTGCAAAGGAGGCCTCCAGGATTGAAAATGAGGCCCCAGAAAATGAGAGGAGGCCCTAAGACGGAAGAGAAAGCCAGAGGAAATGAAATGAGGTTTCGGAGACGCAAAAACAGGCCCCAAAACGGGTAACGTTCCACCAAGATAGAAAAGGATGATCAAAAACGTGGCAGGAGGCACCTAATTCGGAAGACGACGACACAAGATTGGAAATGAGACCCCATGATGAACGAGGAGGCCCCTAAAATATGAGAGAAGGTCATTAGATAAGAGGGATGGCTCCCAGGCGAGAAAGAAGGCTCCAAGACGGTTAAGAAGGTCCCCAGAAAATGACAAGGCGACTGAGATAGGAAAGGTTGCTTGTAATCTGGAACAGGAGGAACCTGGGAGAGAAGAGGGGTCCACCAGGAGATAAGAGGACACCCTTAAAATTGGCAAAGATCGAATCAATACGTAGAGCAGGAGGCCCCACAAGACGTGAGAGGAGGCCCCTAATTTGAAAGAAAAAGAAGGCCTCTAGAAGAGAAAAGGAGGCCCCTGCCGGATTCGAGAGGAGTCCCTCAAGACGGAATAGGAGGTCCCCATGGCCGAATGAGGCCCCGAAGACCGGAAGGAGTTCCCAGGAAATGAGAGGAGGCCCTTAAGATGGGAGTGGTAGCAGGTATGGAAGGAGGTGAGGTTTCCAAAATTGATGATGCCCTCAAGACGGGTAGGCTTTGCCAGGACAAGGGAGGAGGCCCACGAGGCGTGGCAGAAGGCCCCTAATTTGGCAGAGAATGACACTGGAACATGAGAGGAAGCCCCATGCCATGCTAAAGGGGCCCCAGGATGTAGAAGGAGTCCCTCCAATACGGGAGAGGAGGGCCATTGAATATGGAGGAGGGTAGGACACACGAGGAGACATTCAAAACCGGTAAAGAGGCTCCAGGAAATTAGACGAGACCCCTAAGACGCGAGAGGAGGCCTATAATTTGCAAGAAGCCCCTAAGAAATTGTAGGAGTCGTGCCGGGCACTTGAAAATCAGGACATGGGCCAAAAAGAGCCGGCCGGGGCCCCTGAAAATCACGCTGAGTCTGGGGGTACCAAAAAGTCACGCCCCGACCATGAAAATCACGCTAGGGGCACGACAGGTCATACCGTTCCCCAACAGTCTCATTGGGACACAATTTAAGCCGGGGCAACGAAAAACAATCCGGACATGGATAATCACTCTGGGGCCCCAACAATGACGCCAAAAGCCTCCAAAACGTATTGGATGCCCAAAGGTGTTGAGGTCGCTAAAACTCGCGCTAAGGATTCAAGCAAATGACGTCGGGACACAAAAGATTGCATTGGACTAAAAAAAGTCGCGTCACAGCCCTTGAAAATCACACTGAGAGCCCAAAAGGTCGCGCCGGGGCCCCAAAAGTTGCAGCTGCCCTAACAAATCAATTCTGAACCGGAATGTCACTGCGGCCTCAAATATCGGGGCAGGCCCCCAAAAACCCGTTGGGCACCGGAAAAAAACGTGTCGGGCATCGATAAAAAAAATCGCACCTGGAGACCGAAGAATCGTACCGGGACCCAAAAATGTCACATAAGGACCTTTAAAAACATAGAACTCGATGTCCAAAAAGTTCACATCGAGACTCGATCGAATCGACCCCAGCATCGGCAAATTAAGAACAGGTCCGGAAAATATTACCCGGAGGGCTTTTACACTCCGAAAGGTGCCATCGGCTGAGAAAAAATATCCTTCGGTGGCCACAGTTGCATATCAAAGGGGCAAGTGCCCCTCCTCCTAAGAGCGATAAGCTCCCAAGAATCGTGCCGAGGCCCCAAATAGTCGCGCTGGGGCCACCACAATTCGCGTCGGTCAGCCATAATTCGCGCAGAGGGCTCCAAATAAATACGGCGGGCCCATAAAACTCTCTCCGAGGCCCGAAAATCTGCCACATGAACCGCCAAGATCGCGTTGGGGTCACAGCTAGGTACAACGCGCCACGGAAACTCGAACCGGTTCCCCAAAATATCGCGCTCGGGATCCACAATTTCCATCGGTAGTCCCACAAATTTGGTCTGGGCATCAGACATTCACGTCGGGGCTCCCAAAATTGGAGTCTAGGGCCCCA
>JAOTOM010000891.1:0-49850 GCA_034440615.1 Ashinkailepas kermadecensis | reverse complement strand
GAGTAATTTTAGCAATCATTCCTTCAATTCGATGATCCTGCAAGTAGGAATAACGATCCAGTTGCATTTACAACCGCGAGGTGTCCATAAGGCACCTTAGGTCCCGTTTATCGGGATTCAGTGGGAGCTATTTTACTATCTGTGGGTCAGATTCCCTACAAACATTTGTTTCAAAAACTAAAAGGAGAGATTCAACCCATTTGGGTTTCAGCTTCTTCCCCCCCCCCAACAAAAAAAACACAGAGAAACCGCAACCACACTCCTCCCCCTAAAAACTTTGTGAAGCCTAGCATTACGCCTATTATACTGCATTATGGCATAATATGGCGTTGTAAGGGTAAAATCAAACTAA
The DNA here is from genome assembly GCA_034440615.1 of Ashinkailepas kermadecensis. Taxonomy (NCBI): domain Eukaryota; kingdom Metazoa; phylum Arthropoda; class Thecostraca; family Neolepadidae; genus Ashinkailepas; species Ashinkailepas kermadecensis. Next base: position 49,498 of record JAOTOM010000891.1, on the reverse strand, counting down.
AAACCCTCTCATCCTTCCCGATCCAAGATCCTTGGCGGTGCTCACGATAACAAGCATTAAGAATTGTCGGGTGTGTTTCAAGTGCTCCACATCCCACACGACCAACCGTCTCCTTGAATGCAAGCGATGGGATTGGTGCCTCTCATAATTCCAGTAGAAGCGCCACAAGGATATTACAGGCACCGTGACGGGCAGCCGTACTCGTAGCGGATTGCCAGCAACATGCAGCCCTCAGCTAAAAAAAATAGCTTTTCAATCTCCACAGAGTGATGCTTATTCCGCTAAGCGAAGCTGGGTTTCCCGGCCAGATAAAGGCGACAGCGGTTCTGGGCACGCACACTGCACTACACCGAACTCAATGTGACGCTTTCCGACAATGTCGAGGTGGGAATATTACTCATTTTGTCCGTCGTCTTCGGTCCAAGGCGGCGCTAGGTATGTAACTTTCGGCATCAGCACATCGACCCCATGCTGAGAGTACTGACCATGTGCCAGTAAGCTACGAGTACGATATCCTGCAAACACAAATGGTCATCGGTGCCCGTAATGCTGACCACCAAAGTAGAATTAGGCCTGCGGCAGGACAAAATCCTACATTCGCGCAAGCGTTTCAGGCGATGTAATTGGCCGACAATAGCGAGACACGGCTCCAAGCTGATAGTAGACAACCGAACAGGCAGCCAACGCCAGATGATGTCGCCACGGCCCACCGACACAGCCACCAGCAGCGCCAGTACCACAGCACCGTCGGACAGTGCACCAGCGAAGAGCGGCAGGCACCACGCGGCTGGTGCCGAGAACAACATACGACGCCCGGCACGCGTCACCAGCACCAGTCTTGCCCAGCCCCGTGCCAAACATCTGGTCTGTGGAAAAACTGAATCACTTCGCGAGATCATGACGAGGCAGAAACTCTCAGGCGAGAAACAGCTAACTACCGAGGTTATTAGTCATTAGTCAGTAGTCATTAGGTAGGGTGATTGCTTTGGCTCACTTTGATAATTTAATGGTTTACACTTGAAACACAGAGATCACTACAGTACCAAGTGGCATAATTTAAAGAAGGACATACTTTAACCAATCTAGGCTTTGACAGGAGGTAAGCTGCAGCCCCTTCAACCTATATGACGCCGCCACTAGTCCGGTTGTTCAAATCTGCATGAATTAAGCAACGCACGCTTTTCCACATAATAGGCACAGCTTTCTATGTCGTTTCTGATAACTGCTGCTCAATTTGGTGGCAACATGCCGCCCTACTTTACCTTGTTTCACTTTACCCTGCATTTAACCGATGGTGTTCTGTGCAAAAGGTATTTTTCAGATGGCATTGCCAGTGCGATTTCCCGTGACATTGGGTAGCGAAACTCAATGCCCAGCCCATAAATCCAGACAACCAACTAACTAAACTCAATTTAATCCGGCTCATGCTCAGACACCTCAAATCTGGTGCGGCTTCTCTAAATAATGTAGTTTCTGTTAATACGTTGTCATATTTTGACATGCATTGTAGGGAAAATTTGCATTTGAAGCTAATCTTTTATTTCTTGAATTTGTTTTCATCCGACATTTATGAACGTGATTAAAACGAAGCGACCAATCATTTTCTCCGCAAATGGCGTTACTTTTCAGTCGGCGGCGGTCGATACAGTTCATGATGTCATAACCATTTGATGGCGTTTTAGGCATTGCACGGAGGAAACATGCTACGATGTTCACGGTAGTTTACGAGTTAACGCTGCAAACATTGGGCATACCTTAATGGGATGGTCCGGGCTGTGGCTCGTTCTTTTCTTCCTCGCTGGCGGTTTCGGATCGATTAGTACGGCGCTCGGACTGCGGTTTATAAAGCTTCGATGCTTCGAGAAAGAAGTTGCGAATCTTCTGGCCCTGGAATTCCTTCAGAAACAAATACCGTTCGAGATGCTGCCGCAAATTCCTCGACAGCACACTGGGGATGACACTGTTTCTAAAAATTATAAACTTGCGTGATGGTCCCGAAAAGAAAGCGTAATAATTTTGTGAGACATTAGAGCACAGCGAAAGACATCTTTTCACTGATACGCGTAGTTCGCTCCATTTCACTTGTTTTCTGACATTTCTGCTTCAATTCAAAGACTTCAAGAACCACATATAATATTTTTTTAAAAATTATATTAAACTAGAATAACCGGACCTAACATAACCAAACCCAAACTAACATAATGTCGCATAATAAATATAATATGGTATAAAATAATATAACCTAACCTAACCTAACCTAACCGGAACAAACAGAGTCGCCCCGAACAAACCTCTCCGCTATGATGCCACCAAATTTTAGCAACATCGTTAGAGCTGCCGTTCGCGCGAACAGCATCGCAAAGAACTCCCGGCCTTGATCGAAATTTCCGGCCGCGTGTGGTTGCAAGTATTCCGTGAAGGAATGAATGTGGAATTAAGCCAGAAACTTAGGGTTTTCTACGTGTAAGTGTTGAATCGATTGCAAGAATCGTTGAATTTCTTCTTTATCACGTCTGTGAAACACCAGGTACGGATAATAATAAGCTATTGGCTATGTTGACGCAGTGAATATTATGATGGGGTCGTTCTTTGCCAACTGAAAAGTAAGCATTTGCGGAGAAAATGAGTGGTCGCATCGCGTTAATCATGTTCATAAACATCGGACTAAAAATCTTAAACTGCAATACTACCCATCACAGTCCCCATTGATTTATGTTAACACGCGCCCTGGAGGGCCTCTGAAAATTACGCGCACTGGAGGGGGGCGGATTCCGCTCCCCCCCCCCCCGAGATCTCGGCTCCTATTAAAGTTGGAGTAACGAAATTATCAGGGTGGATGGGTACGGTAGCGAACTCTATTGTGTGCAAATTGCATGACCTTAAGTCAATATATTCAAGGTCAAATGAGGTCACGTCAAAATTTCCTTATTTTGTGTGGCTTGGCTTGTCATTGTTATGGATCGCTGTGATTGTGTTTAAATGCTCCAAAATGGGCATCAATGATGTTTTGGACATTACTAATGATGCAATACAGATGCTAGACCAGGAATTTGACCTCAGGTCACCTATATAGCAGCACTTTATCAGGTCAGTTACCTGTTCCAGTTACCGGAACCGGGTCGCCCGCCTGGGCGGATTTCGCCCCCCCCCACCAGTGCGCATGTGAATAATGAGAACAAACAAAAACCGAAACAAAAGAAATCGGCCACATCAAGCGAGGTGACCGCTGCAGTACCACGGCGAGTTCTCCACTCGGGCTGTCTACCGGCCTAGGGGTCAGGTAAGCTTGGCACCCAGGGCACTGTCAAATCGATCCGTCCAGTGGCATGTTATGATTCAAGTCGGCCTAGAGATGGATCAATGAATTCGCGCCGATGTCGCCTGGCCCGGGCAGCCATCGTGACGTGACGAGTACAGGCCAGTGTTCGGAACACAGGTCAGTGTACATGCCAGAGTACATGTCAGTATTGGGAACACAGGCCAGTGCACGTGTCAGTATTGGGAACACAGGCCAGTGCACATGTCAGTATTGGGAACACAGGCCAGTGCACATGTCAGTATTGGGAACACAGGCCAGTGCACATGTCAGTATTGGGAACACAGACCAGTGCACATGTCAGTATTGGGAACACAGGCCAGTGCACATGTCAGTATTGGGAACACAGGCCAGTGCACATGTCAGTATTGGGAACACAGACCAGTGCACATGTCAGTATTGGGAACACAGACCAGTGCACATGTCAGATTGCAGGCCAGTGTTAGGAACACAGACCAGTGCACATGTCAGATTGCAGGCCAGTGTTAGGAACACAGGCCAGTGCACATGTCAGATTGCAGGCCAGTGTTAGGAACACAGACCAGTGCACATGTCAGATTGCAGGCCAGTGTTAAGAACACAGGCCAGTGCACATGTCAGATTGCGGGCCAGTGTTAGGAACACAGGCCAGTGTACATGCCAGAGTGCAGAACAGTGTTCGGAATACAGGTCAGTGTACATACCAGTGTTCGGAGCACAGGCCAAAGTGCAGGCCATTGCTAGGAGCACAGGCCAGAGTACATGCCAGTGTTCAGAGTACAGGCCAGAATGCAGGTCAGTGCTCGGAGTACAGGCCAGAGTACAGGCCAGTGCTCACCAAACATTGCCAGAGTGCAGACCAGAGTCAACCACGGAGCTAGGGCCGATGAAGAGGACTCCGAGTCCACGGAGTGTGGTTACGGGCAAACGTTGATACGGCCCGACGTGAAGAGCCTCAAGACCGACGGAGGGGATCTGTATCGTTGAAAGGGTTCCCAGCTGATGGAGAGGGCACCAGCCAGCAAAGATGGCCCCTGAGCCACTAGGGAGAGTCCCGGAGCCGGCGGTGAGGAATCCTCAGTGATAAATTATTCGTGAAATATGGTGGAATATACCACTTTCTGAACAATGAATTGACATCCTTCTGCAAGAAGTATCGACATCCTGCTTCTTGATGAGTGCTTATCAAGTCTTTGTGTCTTTTTTCACAGTATCTCACCTATAAGTACCATGCTCATGATCTCGATAAGGAACGATACGAGAACATTTCGCAACTCAATTTCAGGTAAAGGGATTACCTATAATGTGATATGGCATACATTACCAGTTCATAGCATAGGTGTTTTCCCACTATCCCAATTATGGCTCTTCCTAAATTATGAATCTCAAAACAAATGATAAAGGTACAGTCCTAAGTATGCCATTGGATAAAATTTCCGTCTGAAAGCCATCAAAAGCATTTTAAATGACACCGATTCCATGGCAAATTTTGACATCCTACTGTGCTCGTTTCGACATCTCACACCTAACGAAAAACCATTATTTTAACACTGGGAATCCTGGTCTCCGATGAGGGCCCTGGGCCGTCGAAGAGGGTCCCGAGCCAATATGAAGGGCTCCTGGGCTGACAGAGGGGACCTACGCCAAAGAGAGGGCCCATAACCTGATGGAGAGATCACACACTTTTGAAAGTGGAGCCTCCAGCCCAACGGAAAAGGCCCTGGACCGGTAAAGAGGCCGCCGGGATACCGAAACATGCGGCCCCCCAAACTGGCAAACGTTACACCCGTGGATAGTGCCGCCACCGGATTCTCGTCAGCCTGTGTGGCGTCGGGTTGTGGAGCCGCTGCGGTCGACCGCGCCAGATTGTGCCATTTCTGAACCTGAATCGCAAAATTGGAAACACTTCCACAAGACATGAAATGCTCCCTGACACCGACTAATTTGCTAATAGTTCCATAAAAGAGTTATTTCCTTCTTCAATTGCGACGATCTACCCCTCCGTAAGAATTTGGAGCAAACATTCGTCTCATGTTGAGACTTTGGTCTTCCGAGCTTTTGAATGACTTGATTCAGCTGTTGACCAATATTTCACGAGTTAGCCTCGTGGTTTCCAATCTCCATTTTTGACCTTTGCTTAAATTCGTGCATAATACCGCACCGTGCAGCACAGCCTAAAAAAGGCGCTTACTACTAGAGGCATCTAGGGGACAAAAGTGGAAATTAATGTTCTTAAAGTCATAAAGTCATAAAGTATTTAGGCTTAATAAGAGCCACAGGGGCCCATCTGGGTTAAGCCTATCTAGAAAAGGTACTAGAAATGTACATACTCTCACCCCAATCAATCCCTTATCCCTAGGAAGCTATATACCCCAGCCTATCTAGCATCACTCACTTGCTACCGCATAACACCCTCAACAATCATAAGCTCCTCCCATCATACCCATCGTGCCACCATAGACAATCTCATCAGCATCACATCCCGAAGGAAGGTGCCGAACCCACTGCTAGGCACACCCCACACAAATTCATAAAGCGTTCAGACTTAATAAGAGACTCACTTGCTATTGCATAATACACTCAACAATTACAAACTCCTCCCATCATACCCATTGTGCTACCATAGACCATCTCATCAGTATCACATCCCGAAGGAAGGTGCTGAATCCACTGCTAGGTACACCCTATATAAAGTTATAAAGCGTTTAGACTTAATAAGAGACTCACTTACTATTGCATAACACACTCAACAATTACAAACTCCTCCCAACTCCCATCTCCTCCCTGTCGATCAACCCTCCCTGGAATACAGAAAAACAAGCCCCCTATTCTTATAATGACTGTCTATGCCGTTTTTAAAGATGTTCAGTGTGTTGCTACTGACAATGGTTCCTGGCAGCTGGTTCCAGTGTTCTACTACCCTGTTGGTGAAGAAAGACTGTCTTAACCTTGTCCTGCTGTGATTAACTTTAATTTTGAATTGATGACCTCTAATTGCATCATTTCTGTTAAATTCAAACATTTCCCTGAGATATCCCTGTTCCTGACCATGAACAAATTTAAAAGCCTCGATGAGATCTCCTCTCAGCCTTCTATATCTAAGTGAAAACATATTCAATGTCTTCAATCTTTCCTCATATGCCAGGTTGCCTATGCCATTAACCATTTGTGTTGCCCTCTTTTGTACTCTCTCTAAAAGCCAACAATCTGACAGCAGTACGTCTTATACGTCTTATAACAGCAGTACGTCGTCGTCCACTGTGAAGTGAGGGGCGGGTCTACTGTCTGGCGGGAGTTGTTACCGCGCCCATACTCCTCAACTATCGTACCGAATTTCATGAGGCATTCGCCAATAGATGCGTTGGGGTCGATTTACTTGGGACTTTTGAATATGGTAACTCACTGTAATGCAAAGCTGGTGAAGTACCAATTAAATTGGGAAAGACAATATTATATAATTTTGCCGCCCATGCCCGTAAATGGCGGGACCGATTTTCATGAAACCTTTACCAATCGATTCAGCATATCCGATTTACGTGGGAATTTACAATATGGTGACCTTGGCCTTGACCTAAGGTCGCCAAATTGGTATATCTTTCTTTTCCATTGCTGCCACGCCCAAGCCCCTAAACTAATGAACCGAATTTAATTAAATCTTCACCGATCGACGTGGTGTGTCTTGGGACTTCATCGTATACTTGGGACTTTTCAACATGATAGCCTCAGTTTTGTGGTTAGGTCATCAAAAATTTACAAAATCGTTTTCGAGGTTTTTGCCACGCCCATACTCTGAAACTACCCAACCGGATTACATGAAAATTCTCAAATCGATGTGGTGGTATCGATGTACTGGATACTTGTATATCTGGTGACCTCGGTTTTGGGGTAAGATCATAAAAAGGCACAAAACCGTTTTAAAGAAGTCAGCAAATAGGGATAGCAGTAGTTCAAGGGGGCAGAGTGGTAGCTCATCCAGAGATGAAAGAGCTACTCAACATGAAAAAGCCAAAGATGGTTATGGAACATTTGTTAAGTGTATGATGCTTAATGCTCAGAGTATTCGATCCAAATTTGATGAGTTCAAGTGTTATGTTGCTGAGGAGGAACCAGATTTTGTTTGCATTACTGAAGCATGGGTCAGTGAGGGGTATTTTGGGGATAACTTAGGGTAGGAAAGCCAGCATGGCTTACGCCAGATTTGATAACAGCAATTAAGGCTAAGAAAGATGCATTTAGAGTATATAAGGAAGCTTCAAATATCGTAAATCTAAGGTCGTATCAAAAAGCTAGAGACGCTGTGAAGCAGAAAACCAGAGCAGCAAAGCGAGCTAATTGGATTTGGAGCCAAATCGAATTGGATTTGGCTAGGAACTGTAATGGGGACAGTAAAAGTTATTTAGTTTCTACAAGCTAAGTAAAGTTCCAAGCACAATTGGTCCACTGTAAGTAAATGGGACTATATTGAGTGAGGATGGTGAGATGGTTGAGGAGCTGAGCAAGCAGTTTAAATCCGTGTTTACATTGGAAGATGTGACTAATCTGCCAACCGTACACAACAGGTCAGTGACAGGTGATCAGATAAACGATGTTGATTTCATTGATAGTGATGTTGTTTTCAATTATATCAGAAAAATAAAACCAAACAAGGCAGCAGGACCTGATGGAATTTATGCTAGGGTATTGCAGAAAGCTGAAAAGGAACTGGCAATTCCACTTAGTATAATATTTTGTAGATAAGTTTCACAAAATGAAATTCCAACAGATTGGAAAAGGGCAAATGTAGTTCCTATTTTCAAGAAAGGAGAAAGAGGGAAAGTTGAAAACTATAACCCGGTAAGCCTCACATTCCAAGTCTGCAAGGTACTCGAATCAATTATCAAGGATAGAATAGTTAGTTTTCTGGAAAGAAACAGATTGATTCAAGATACTCAACATGGGTTTAGAAAATGGCGATCGTGTCTCACAAATCTCTTGGACTTTTTTAATTTTGCTACAGAACAATTTAATCAGGGAAATCAGGTTGATGTAGCATATCTTGACTTTAGTAAGGCCTTTGACAAGGTACTCCATAAACGGTTAATGATGCAGCTTCAGAGCCATGGTATTGCAGGTAGCATCCTAAAATGGACAGAGTTGTGGCTTTCAGATAGACAGCAGAGAGTGATGCTAAATGGTGCAAAGTCATCATGGCAAAATGTTCTTAGTGGAGTCCCCAGGGGTCAGTACTGGAGCCACTATCGTTCATTATATTTGTAAATAACATTGAAAGTGGCCTAAGCAGTAAGGTTTTGAAATTTGCGGATGATTTGAAGGTCTTTAGGGCAATAACAGGACACAATGAGCAGGTGTTGCTGCAGAAAGACTTAGACGAGCTTGTGAAGTTCTCCGAAAAATGGCAAATGAAATTTAATTTTGATAAGTGCAAAATCATGCATGTAGGTAGGCAGCATATGAAGGCTCCATACTTGATGGGTGGCCAAGTACTATCTGTGACTCAACAGGAGAAGGACTTAGGTGTTATTTTGAACACAATATTGGGGGTATCAGAACAGACCAAAGAATGTCAAATGGGCCTGACATATGCACAGTAAAGCTTCCTGATGACTTCCTCACTTTTGTATGATATATTCCTATTTATTTCCCCAAGCATCTTTACTGAACAAACTGAACATCTTTAAAAACAGCATATACACACATTATAAAAAAAGAGGGCTTGCTTTTCGGTATTCCAGGGAGGGCTGATGGACGGAATTGGTGGGCAACTGGTTCAGTGTCCAGAGTGCAACCAAGAAGGGCCCTTGTGGCTCATAGTTGCACTGATCTTTGATGTCTTTATGTCTTTATGTCTTTAAAGGTTTGCGAATACCTGCGAACATGGGTGTAGCCACGGTTTTGAAATTGGGAGGAGGACAAACCAGGAACGCAGTAAGTTTGAGCAGGATAGAGCGACAAGACCCCCCAGCAAAAAATCCCCGGATTTCAGCCACTTCATTTGCAAGGTCTGGTTTTCAGATTCACCATACATAAAATTGATATTTTTGGGACAAGAATTTCCGCCAAAATTAGCAAGTTTCACTTCTTATCACGGCCTATGAACACCTAGCCTTATGTCGTATGTGTGAGCCCGATGTCGCAATCACCATACAGCAACGCTGTGATTACGTCAAACGTGTAGCAGGAAACAGAAAATATTGGACGATGTTTTTTTGTAGTAAATATGGACTAACACTAGCCTCTCCCATGCCTTCCTGTTTACGCGGGCACATTTCGATGCAATGACAACCAGGGCAGATAAAGGGTGTGACACTGGGGGCATGCGCTATCCCACATGGGCGGTGGCGTCCCTCCGACCGGGAAAAGGCGCCCCTCTGAGAATGTTCGAGTGTACCCCTTCAATTTTTATTCAGACAGATGCTCTGAGATAAAAATGCTGTAATCTGGAAGGAAAGGCGCCCCTCCGGAAAGACCCGAGTGTTCCCCCGCCTCGAATTGTTCAGCCAGAGGCGCCCTTCCAGGTACTTTCGCAGTGGCGCCCCTCCAGACAAGTCCCCCACCATGACAAGTCCTGGATCCATCCCTGATTACAACATAGCTCTGTCGCGGTAATGAACTCGAGCTGGTCATAAAATCGTGCGCATTCACGTGTGGCCTCTCTTAAAATGCTTACAACTTCCGTTGAACAACTAAGAGGAAAGCGGACAACTTTAAAAAGCAGTTATATATTTTATATGTCAGGAACACCAGTGTGGCAGTGTAACTTAAAAACCCGCAATGACAGCGCCGTCCGAGCAGGTAATGAATAATTTATTGTGGGAGCTCCTAGTCACAAAGGATATGAGTGCTTGCTACCACAACCGCTGCAAACAAAAGAAGATTTGCTCCTAATCCAATTTCACGCAATCATTGTACACACAGGGGACCTTCAACACCTTCAAAATTATTTCGATATCACAACTTCTGATACCGTATGGCAAGCCACGTCGAATGACACCCACATAACCATATAATGCAAATTGAAGCCATAGCGATGAAACGCGAGGACTTCGAAAAATTCAAACTAACGTTTGACTTTGAGGTTTCACCTGGCATGCCCCGGTCTGAGATGTTACTCGAGGGTTGCCTACGGTCTATCTCTTGATACCAAATATGGGTAGCTTTGGGAGAAAACGAAGAAACGCGTGCCGATCGAAGAAATAAGTTCGACCTTTGACCTTAAAAATGTGTTTGATTTCTGAACAGTTTGCTAGAGTACCTCACGGCACGTCGAATGGCCGCCACTTCATGAAAATTGAAGCGATAGGGACGAGATGCGAGGACTCCCAACAATTTAAACTATCCTTTAATCTTGTGATTTCAAATTGACATGTCCTGGTTTGAAACGTTACTCAAGGCTCACCGCGGACTATTGCTTGATACCAGATGTAGGTATGTTAAGGCGAAGACAAATAATGCGAGGCGACCGAAGAAATCGGCTTGACCTTTGAAAAACCTTTGATTCAATTAGTTCGATCTCTTAGCTTTATAATACGGCAAAACAAGCCATGTCGTATTACACGCACTTGGTGCAAATTGAACTCATAGCGACGAATCGCAAGGACTTCGAAAATTCAAACCAGCCTTTGACCTTAAGGTTTGACCTCAGCATATCCTGGTTTCAAAAGTATTATTGTAATTTAAGGTAACCACAAGATAAGATTTACACGCATTCTACCTCCATGAAGCATACAAAGGGGTTACGTTTGGTTAAGTTGGGTTAGGTTAGGCGTTTGTTGTAAGTTAGAAACATTAAAAAAAACAATTTTGAGTTTGTGTTCTTCAAAAACAGTTCAGGCTAGGTTAGGTTCGGTTAAGTTGGGTTAGGTTTTTAACTATATTTTTGTTTAAAGAAAACAATTGTTTGGAAATTTTTCATTTGCCAAAAAAAATATTCGTTTTCTTGTATGGTATGCTAGACTAAGTCAGGTCGGGTTATGCTACTTTTCTCTTTACTTTGAAAGTGACTTTTTGTGCTGTATTATCCAAATACAAGTCCCATTTTGGGTGTTATTTTTCCTCCCAACTGAAAAGTATGTATTTGCAGAGGAGATGAGTGGTCACCTTATGGTAAGCACATTCATAAACTTTGCATTGGAAAAATAAATTCCAAGAAACCAGCAATTATCTTAGACCGTAAATTTGCCGTTTCAAAAAGTTCAAAATGTTTATATTCAAAATCTTCGAGGGTGCACCATGGGCTATCGCTTGATAGTGGATCTGGGTAGGCTTGGGCGAAAACGAAAAAAAATGCGAGGCGACCGAAGAAATCAGCATGACTTTTCACCGGCAAGATTATTTCGAATTATAAACGTTCTGATACCGCACAACAAGTGACGTTGAATGACATCCATTTTATGCAAATTGAAGCCATAGCGACGAAACGTGAGGTCATCTAAGAACTCAATGAAACCTTGGACCTCGACATGTCCTGGTTTGAAATGTTACTCGGGTCATCGGGTGTTCACCACGGGCTATCGCTTGATAAAGATTTGGGTAGGTTTGAGCGAAAACTAAAAAATGCGAGGCGATCGAAGCGTCAGCTTGGCAGTTGACCTTGCAACATAATTCGACCGCTCAACTTTCGGATACTGCATAACAAACCACGTCGAATGACGCCAATTTGATGGAAATGGAAACAATAGCGATCGAATCTCGCGTTCGGTCGCTGTCGCTTCAATATCGTCATCTAATAAATCAAGCTAACCTTTGACCTTGACGTTTGACCTTGACATGTTCCGCTGTGAAATGCTACACAAGGGTTCACCACAGGCCATCGCTTGATACCAGATTTTGGCAGGTTTGGATGAAAACTAAAAAAAGCGAGGCGACCGATGAAACCGGTTTGCGTTGGACCTTGACAGTTAAGGTGGTCATGTGAGACCTATGTTGTTGCTTCCAGCGTGTTCAGTACAGGCAGAAGCATTTGTTGTAACTGATTCGAACGACCATAAACCCATCGCTGAATGTCAATACCAATACAAGTACGTCTCTGGCGATCTCGTCGCTTAATATAAATACGAATACGACGTAACCTTGACGTACATGCTTAACACCGACCCCAAGACCAATGATCTTGAAGATTCCCAGGGACACTCAGAGCAGAGCCACGTTTGTTGAAGATATTGCCCTGAAGCAAAGCAATAGCAGAGTTATTGTAACGGCTATTCTGCCTAGGGCTGGAGTCTCCCCTGAGTGGAGCTCTAGGGCACTGGTAGCCAATGCCAGGGTAGGTAGGCTCTGCAATGAGTTAGGTTTGACCTTTGTTGACAAATGGTGCAGGTTTATGGCTCATGGGACCTCTATCAAAGGGATGGCTTGCACTTCTCCTAGAATGGGGTGCAAGTGTTAAGCGAAGTATATGAGCATGTCCTTCAGGGAAACTAGATAATGGGGTGGGGAGGGAAGAAGTAGCATTGCCATCTCAGGGATATGCCAATAGTGACAGCATAGGCAATAGAACCTCACAGTCAGCAAATAGGGATAGCAGTAGGTCAAGGGGGCAGAGTGGTAGCTCATCCAGAGATGATAGAGCTACTCAACATGAAAAAGAAAAGGATGGTTATGGAAATTTTGTTAAGTGCATGATGCTTAATGCTCAGAGTATTCGATCCAAATTTGATGAGTTCAAGTGTTATGTTGCTGAGAAGGAACAATATTTTGTTTGCATTACTGAGGCATGGGTCAGTGAGGGGTATTTGGGGGATAACTTGCAGGACTATGAGATCCAGGGATACAATATGTTTTCATGCAATAGGGGTCCAGCAGTGAAATGGGGTGGTGTTATGCTCTATGTGAATAGCTTATTCAGTTCTCAAAAAGTAGCAGATGGGGTAAAAATCTGTCTGTGGAGTCCATTTGGCTTGATGTTGCTGTGGGAACAGGCAACAGCAATAAACTGAGGATAGGAGCTTTGTACCGAGCAGGAACCTTGCCACATTCTCAGCAACTGGAGCTCGATAGGGTGATTTGTGAGGAAATCAGTAGAAACGTTCTGAGGAAATGCCTTATTCTTGGTGACTTTAATCTAAAAGGATATGAAAATGTTGATGTTGGCTCCCCAGCATGTAAACTGTTTAGGAAATGCCTTCAAGAGGACCTGTTCTTACACCAGTTTGTAACGGAACGAACTAGGCAAGGCTCATTCTTGGACCTTGTCTTCTCGGATTTAAGTGATTTAGTTCAAGACTTGACTGTAGGAGAAACTCTGGGAAGAATTGACCATAACATAGTGAGATTCAAGGCACAGGTAGCAGGGACAATCAAGGATAATTGGAAAAGGTTCCAAATTTTAACAGGGCAGACTTTGACTGCATGAGAGCGGCTTTAAGTGCAATAAAATTGGTAGAAGAATTCTCCGATTTAACCATCATCACGAACATATACGATAACAACGAGTCGAATCACAGTGCTGATGTAAGCGATGTTCCGGAGGCCGGAAATTAGAGCTCGGACATGCGCAGCATGGCCGAAAGCCTCCGTCTGAAAACATTGTAGCCACCTGAGTTCCTCACATCTGGAGGCAGATTGTTCCACGTCCGGCAAGCTCTCGGTATGAAGGAGCGGCGCGCGAATTCTGTGCGGCATCGTGGTACCTGGAGCTCACCGTTAGCCCTGGCCCTGGTGCTCCGTTGCGACACAGTTGAGCGACAGTTTAGTTGACCGCGAATGAGTTCTGAGCCAGTGAACTCGTTCATAATTTTGAAAACTGAGTGAGCATCTGCCTCGGATATGAAATCCTCGAATTTGAGCCATCCTAGTTGATGATGATGATGAATTGGTGCTTAGGGGCGCGTCGACTGCAATGGTCATTTTGCGCCCATGAGCCATCCTAGTTCTTTCAACGTGGGCGACATATGATCCCGGTAGTGCAAGCCGGCGACAATCCTTGCACCAAAGTTGATGCATTTTTGAATGCGTCGTTTCTGGGCTCTACTAGAGCTTCCCCAGACAAACACACAGTATCTTATGTCAGGGAATACGAGTTCCTCAATTAGCCCCGTCTCCTAATGTGAGAAAACGTATGACGCAGTCTAGCGAGTCCAATGAGTATGCGGTTACATAGACGCACAACAGTAGATACATGCACATCCCAGGACAGGTGTGAGTCAATTTTGACGCCAAGTAATTTCACAGACTTCGTGGGTACTATTTCCAACTGGCCCAGACGAACTGAAAATTCCACAGGTGTATGCTGTCTAGAAGATTGGAGAACAACCATCTCAGTTTTGGAGGGATTTACTTTTAGTCGATTCTGGATGAACCAGTTAAAGGCGACTGACAGTGATTTATTCAATCGTTGGCTAATGGCTGTGATTTCGTTTCGCTTCCCGGATTCGAGGAACTGGACGTCATCGGCATGCATAACAATCTTGCCGTGTGGGATATGGTGTGGGAGGTCATTGGAGAATATTAGGAACATGACCGGACCCAAGATCGAGCCCTGCACCACACCATGTGTTACCGACAGAGGGCTAGAATCCTTCACCGTCTGCGAACGGCCCTCAAGCCACGCTCGGAACCATTCGGAGTTGACGCCGTACCATCCGAGCTTGTCCATGAGGCGACTATGCTCCACGCTGTCGAACGCCTTTGAGGTGTCAGCTGCAACCAGTGGAGTGATCTCGCCTTGGTCGATTTTGAGGGTAGCGTGGATGACCGTGTCTAGCAGAGCCATCTCGGTAGGCAGGCCGGGCCGGAAACCGTACTGTTCTGGGCACAGTAGATGATGACTAGTCAGATAGTCTATCAGTTGTGTACACACGACACGCTCGCAGAGTTTTTCGACCACTGGCAATATCGATATTGGCCTGTAGTTGTGTGGGTCGTTTGCGTTACCACTTTTGTGCAGGGGTGTTACCATCGCCGTTTTCCATGACGGTGGCAGTTCACAGCTTGTGATGCATGAGTTGATAATGTTTAACAGGTGCGGACCGACCACACTAAACGTCATCCTGAGCATCTGGATGGTGATGCCATCAGCTCCGGATGCTCGTGAGCCACCCATGCGCTGCAACGCTTTTGACAGCTCTGGCATCGTCACAGGATACGGTGTGAATGCGCCGCTACAGACAAGTGGGGGTCTTGGCTAGAGGGGCTCTCCGGTCGGCGCCATCGCTAGATCAGCAGCTACCGCTGCACCGACGCTGGTGAAGTGCCGGGTGTGTGTGTGTGTGTGAATTTGGCCAGCCTGCCACCGTGTGGTGATGTCGGCTGTTTCCGGTTGTTGGTGTGAAGCGGTATAAATGGGTGAGGGGTATGGTAGGAGGATTAGTCGAGGGGTGGAAGAGGGTGTTGATTGGTTGAGCAGAGTCGAAGTAGATTCTTGTAGTGTAGAGTAGAGCTGAGTAGAGTAGAGTTGAGTAGAGTTGGGTTGAGCGGAAGTATAGTAGAGGTGGTTGGAGTCCGAAGATGTTGCGGTTGAGAAGAGTCGCCAGTCCGGACGGTGCCAGATTGGGGTACGGGGTGTAGTGGGGGGTTTGGGGTTGGGTCTTCGCCTTGATTGATACATTGCAAGAACATTTGTTATTGGTGTATATTTTTGTTTTTCTTTCGTTGTCCTTTAATCAGCGTCATGTGTATCGTTTTTTTTTTTTTTTTTTTTTTTTTTTTGGCTATTTTGTTCATTTTTTTTTTTTGGAACATCTTTTTGTTTTCGTTCCATCTTTTGTTTTGTCTTTGTTTGTTTTTTTGTTCGTGTTTTTTTTATTTTTTTTCCCCTTTTTCACAGTTGTTCTAGTATGCGTGTGATAGAGAGAAAGTGGAAGACATGTTCGTGTAGTGCTGGATGGTCGTCGTTGAGGAGAGTAGTGAGGTTTAGTGGGATGTTGTGTGTGGCGCAATAGTTGGTGATATGTTGTCTTTGGTGGTTGTATTTGGTGCAGTAAATGAGTATGTGTTTGATTGTGAGTATTCGGTGACATGTTGTGCATTGTGGTCGCTGTTGTCGTAGAATGAGGTAGGAATGTGTGAGTGCTGTGTGTCCTGTTCGTATGCGTGTTAGTGTACGTTCTTTTTGTCTGGTGTGTTGGTTGATGGAGTGCCATTGTTCGTGTTTTGGGTGTATTTCGTGGAGTTGTGTTATTGTTGTGTCCCACGTTTGTTGTATGTGTTTGTTGAGTGCTTGGCGTATTGTGGGGTAGTAATCGGATTTTGAGTATGGGCATTGCGTGGTTTGTTGTAGTGTTGTGGCTAGGTTTGCTTCTGTGTCTGCGTGTTCGTTACCGTGTATGTTTGTGTGGCTTGGGATCCAGAGAAGTAGTGGGCGTTGTTGGATGTTTAGTTTGTTATGTATGTAGAGTATTTTGGGAATGAGTGGGTGTTTGAATGTGGTGTATGGTGTTATGCTTTGTAGTGCTGATTTTGCGTCTGTTGCTATGATATTGTGTTGCATTTGTGTGTTATAGATGGTGGAGTAAGCCGAGAAGATTGCGTAGAGTTCTGCTGTGTATGTGGATGCTGTGTCGTGCAGACGGGCACGTAAGATGACTCGGGGCGGTGCTGTATTTGTATACAGCACCGCCGCTGTGCCCGTCTGCTGTGTATGTGATTTGGAGCCGTCTGTGTAAATGATGTTGTGATTTGCATATTGTGATGTGAATTGTAGGAATAGTTGTTGAATTTCTGCGTCTGTGTATGTGTGTTTCGGTTTGTCTATGAGGAAGTGTGTTGTGGGAGCTTGGTGCTTCCACCATGCTGTGGGTGGTGGGAGGGGTTGTGTTGTTGGGAGTGTGATTTGTAGTCTATTTGCGTGTTGGTGTATGCGAGTTCCTATCGTGGTTCTGAGTCGTGGTGCGTTCATCAGTATGTGTCTGCGTTTGGTGCGGATTTTGAGTGCTTCAGTGCATGGGTGGTGTTTGACTAGTTGTGTTTTGTAATGATATCTAAGTAGTGCTTCAGTGCGTCTGTGTTTGAGTTCTGGTATGTGGTTGTAGATGTGCAGTGCGAGATAAGGTGTAGTGATGTATGCTCCAGTGGCTATTTTGAGGCATTGGTGTTGTAGTGTGTCTAGTAGGTGGATGTTTGATTTAGCTGCATTTTCGAAGAGTGGGGATCCGTATTCCAAAATTGGCCGAATGATTGATTTGTAGAGAGTTAGAAGTGTGTTTCGATCGGATCCCCAGTTTGTGCCAGAAAGTGCTCGTAGTAGGTTGATTCGTTTTGATGCGCGTTTGTGGATGTCTAAGATGTGTAACCGAAAGGTGAGTAGTCGGTCAAATGTGATGCCGAGAAATTTCGCACTGGTGACAAATGGTATGGGTGTCTGGTCTATTTTTAGTGGTTGTTCATCTGTGTGTTTGTGGTGACCGAAGAACATACATTTAGATTTGTGTGGTGCGATGTGTAGATTTAGTAGGGCGAGTCTGTTGTGTAGTTCTGTTAGTGTCTTCTGTAGTATTGCTAGTGCGTGGTTTGGCAATTTTGTGAAGTCCAGATTACAATGTCGTCTGCGTATATTGCAATTTTGGCCGGAAGGTTGTCGGTGATGACTGAATTTAGACCTAAAATAAAGAGAAGGGGGCTAAGAACCGAACCTTGCATTAGGCCGGTTGTGGGGAATTTAGTGTCTGAAGTGTGTTGTCCTATTTTTACTTGGAAAGAGCGGTTTAGTAGATAGAAATGAAGGTAGTGTATAAGTCTGCCCTGTATGTCTATGTTGTGTAAGTGTTCTAGGAGTGCTGTGATGCTGATCGTGTCATATGCTTGTTTGAGATCCAGGAAGACGGCGACGGTGGAGCATTTCCTGGCCGCCGCTTCCTGGATGTGTGTGGTGAGATAGGTGAGGTTGTCTAGACATGAGCGATTAGGAAGAAAGCCTGATTGTATAGGAGAGATTAGTTTTTGTGTTTGAATAATGTAGAGGAGGCGTTTTTTGACAAGGCGTTCAAAGAGTTTGTGGAGACAGCTGGTTAGTGCGATAGGGCGGTAGGAGTCGCATAGGGTTAGGTCTGTGTTTTGTTTTGGGATAGGAATGAGCAGAGCGTGTAGCCAAGATTGTGGGTATGTATGTGTTGTCCATGCGGTGTTGTAGGTGTCCAGTAGTGTTTGTAGTGCTTGTGTTGGTAGGTGTTTGAAGAATGAATAGTGTATGTTGTCTGGTCCTACGCTTGTGTTTCCTGTTTGTGTGATTGCTATTTGTAATTCTGTGAGTGTGAACCTAGTGTTGTAAAGGTGTGGCCGTGTGTGTCTGATTGGTGGTGGGGGGTGCTGTGCGAGTGTGGATGATCTAATGTGATAGTTGTGTGCGAAAATGTTTGCTATTCTTTGTGGGTCTGTGGTGGTGACGTTGTTGTGTATGAGTGTGATGGCTTTGGCTGGTGGTCTTTGTCGATGTTGGAATGTTCCAAGAAGTGTCCAAATTTCGCCGAGAGGAGTGAATCTGTTAAATTGGGTGCAAAATTTATTCCAGGACGTTTTTTTGGCATTTCTAATGGTTCTTTTGCAGGCTGCTCTGAGTTGTTTGTATACTGTGAGTGTTTCTGGTGTGCGGTGTCTTTCGTGTCTGTGTCGTGCGTGGTTCCTCGCGCGGACTGCCCGGTGGCATTCGTCGCTCCACCAGGGTGCCGCGCGAGGTTTGTGTTGATGGCGTGGTTTTGTCTGTGGTATGTGTTGGTGTGCTGTGGTGATGAGGGTGTCTGCAAATTGTTCTGGTGTGAGATGTGGGTTGTGTGCTGTTTGTGCTGCCATAGATTCTGAAAAGGATGTCCAGGATGCTTTTTTGAGGTTCCATCGGCCCGTGGGTGGATGCGGTGGGCCGATGGTCGGGATTTGGTTAAAGGTGATGGTTATGGGTGCGTGGTCACTGAATTGAGGGTCGGGGTCGGATGTCCATGATAGGGTAAGGGCTATGCGGGAGGATGCCAGGGTTACGTCAGGGGTAGTGGGGAGGGTGTGGCTAATTGGGACGAGGTATGTTGGTGATCCGGTGTTGAGTACTGTGAGGTTATGTTGTGTAGCCAGTGTGATGAGTGTGAGTGCTCTGTGATCGGGTCGTGTTGTGCGGGTGTCCCATAGTGGGTGGTGCGAATTGAAGTCTCCTGTGACTATGACGGGTGTGTGAATTTGATCGAGTGCCTTGTTTAATTCCGAAAGGGTTTCTGTGGTTCGCGAGGGGGATCGTATATGTTGATGAGTGTGTAAGCTGTGTTGTGTAGGTGGATTTCCGTGAGTAATATGTCTGCTGTGGTGTTGAATGGTATCAGGCGGTGCGGTGTTGTATTCCTAATGTATGTGCATACTCCGCCTGATCTGTATGTGTGTGTGTTGTGTGTGTCTTGTCTGTGTAGCGTGTATTGAGGGATGTTGAATTGATACGGGTCATGGGGTTTAAAGTGTGTTTCCTGTATGCATAGTGCAGTGTGGTGTGTTTGTAATGCGTAGTGTTTAAATTCTGGCCAGTGTCTAATGAGTCCGTGAGTGTTCCATTGGAGTATTGTGTTCATTGTCTGTGGGTGTTGGCACGCGTGAGTGGTCTTTTGGGGGAGTGTTTTTTGTTGGTACTTTTCGTGGGCCTATGAGGTACTTGTGGTTGGTAGGGGGGTGGTGTTGGGGTGCAGGGGACTGTGACGTCTGAGTCGGTGTTGATGCGCTCGGTGTCTGTCTGTTCAGACCCCGTGTCTGTGTGCGAGTGCTGTGTCAGTGATGTGTCCGTTGTGTTTGAAGTGAGTGAGGCCTGAGGGGATGTTGAGGTTCCTGGTTGGTGGGGTGGTGGCGGTGGTGGTGGGTGGCAGGGTGGGGTGGGTGCTGATAGGCGAGTCGGGATGGCTGGTGGTGCTTGTAGTGGTCGGTGGGTGATGGGGTGTCCTGGTGTTGCGGGGTGTTTTGGGTGTGTGTTGGTGTTCGTTGGTGTTGGTGCGTCGGGTTGTGGTGTGTATGTATTCGTTGTCTGCTTGTGTGGCGTGGGTGCAGGCAGAGCCGGGTATTCTGTGTGTGATAGTGGTGGTGGTTGTGGGTTCCCCGGCTCTGTGCGGCGGAGCGGCCACGCCGCCCGCGGGCCAAACACCGACGCTCTGGCGTCGGCCAGGGCCATGCCCCCGAGGTGGACCTGGCGGAGCACCTCCCGCTCCGCCTGCCATCGGGGGCAGCCCCCGTCCGACGCCGCGTGGTCCCCCCCGCAGGCGGCGCAGCTGCGCACGCCGCTGGTGCAGTGGTCTGTGTCGTGTTGTCCTGCGCAATTTGCGCAGGTGTGGGTGTTGCTGTGGCACCCCCCCCGTTGAATGCCCGTACCGTTGACATTTACGGCATCTTCGCGGGAGGGGTGCGCGTGGTGTGACCGGAAAAAGCAGGTAGCCCGCCTTCACGTGTTTGGGTTGTGTACGTGTTGTGAAGGTGAGAATCAGTATGTCCGTGGTGTTGTATCCGTGGCGTGGGGGCGGCCTGTACACGGAGGAGACGCCCTGTTCCCGGAACCTCCGGGTTAGGGTCTCCTCCGGTATACAGACCAACTCCCGTGCCTTGATGGTGCCTTGTGAGGTGTTCATGTGTGTGGCCGGAGTGATCGAGATAGGGGTGTTTTGTATGTGATGTATGGTGGGGAGTATGCGGCCGTCTATGTCGGTGTTGGCGTGAATGAGGAGCGCCCCAGATCTCATAGGTTTGGCGTGTAGGGGCGCTCCTGTCTGTCGGACGAGTTCTTCATCCACCAGCCAGGGGTCGAGGGAGCCCATGGGCTCCCCGTCTCCCCGGCGGCAAATGAAGAACTCGCCTGTAGGTGGTGTATTGGTGTTCATGGTGTTGAAGCGTGTGGTGTTGGCTGTGTTTGTTGTGTGTGGTGTTGGAAAAAGATGAGTGTGACAGGTGTGTGTGCGACACAGAACAGTACAAATGGCTGGCGGAGGGTATAGAAGGGCGTGAAGGAAGCCCGACAGTTTGTCAAAAGAGGGGCAGATAAAGATGAAGAAAACACAAAGAAATCAGAGATGTGCGTGAAGAGAGCACGGTCAGAAAGATCAGAAAAAGATCGTGCAGACGGCACTAGAGGGAAAAGCGGGGGGTGGGGTGGAGGGAGCGCGGTGGGAGGGGTGGCAGCACCGCCGGACTGACCTGGTAGAGCGTAGAGAAGTAGATGGCGTTGTAGAAGTAGAGACGGGCACTGCTCTGGAGAGGCACTGTCACTGGCCACTGTGGTAGATGAAGTAGATGAAGTAGAAAGCTGAGTAGAGTTGATTGGAGGATCAGTAGAGTTGATGTAGGTCTTCGAGATCTCGAAGAGTAGAGTAGAGGTCGACGGCTCAGTAGATGTAGCAGGTGAGCTTGAGAGAGCGGTTGGAGGTTGAGTAGGTTTGGATAGTGGTGGAGTGCCGGAGAGTTAGGTTGGGGGTACTGTACGTATGTGTGTGTGTGTATGTCGGCTTGTGCGGTGTGTGTGTGTGGTGGCAGGCTGGTGGCTCGTAGATGATGGCTGGTATACGGCGTCTTGCACTTGGCAACGGCAGTTCTGGCGTCGAGCCGGGAACGGTCCCTGGCGTCCCGGAAGGTTAGTCGGCGTCAGCGGTCCGAAGCGTTGAGTGGTGAGACGTGCGTAGGTAGCGATAGCGATTTGGTTATGAAGTGCCGGGGATGTTCTTCCACGGTGTGCGGGTACCAGCAGTATGAAAGTATTATGCGCATGCGTGATGTTGAGCCGTTCGGAGTGCGCTCTTGTGCTCACGGTAATTCCGCTGGGCTTCTTCGCTTCGTGCTGCATCTCTGTGCTCGCGCGCCTGTTTCAGTGCTGCCCTTGCTGTATGAACGTCATCGTGCTGCAACTAAGGCGGCGACCGGTGCTTCAGCTTGATTTGAAGAAGGGGCATGTGATGGTCGATTATTGGCTGCCATGCAGCCAGCCATGCGTCCCACTTGTCCGAGGTGTTGGTCGCTTGATAAACGGCGGACCAGTCGGCCAACAGCAGATCTAGGCACAAAGCATTTGATCTAAGCGTCTTGTCGATCGGATGGTAATGACGGTGGGCTGAGGGCGACGCCTGTCAATTGTGATAGATGCAGCAATGACGTCGTGGTCGCTGAAATCTGTGTGAACGAACTTCTGTGGTCAGGTCAGATCGATTTGTGATGAGATGATCGAGGAGACTCGGGCTGTCTCCTTCTCGTCGTGGTGGATGTGTGATGTCGTTTATCAGCTGGCTGAGAGACAGATCGCAAAGCGTACGCAGATAAGCCCGCACACCCGGTTTGTCGGACTGCAGCACGTCAAAGTTGGTGTCACCGAGAAGAAAGATGGGCTTGCCCAGGCTTAGGACGTGTGCCAGCTGATCATGTAGCTCCTCATTGACCGGTGTCACTGCACTATTTGGGGAACGGTAGACAGCTCCAATGACAACTGTTGTTAGATCAGTCACAGTGATCCACAGTGATTCTAGAGATGAGTTCGGTGTAGGCACCCACAATGGCTCGACAGTGAGGCGATTACGGGAGATAATAGCGACTCCACGCCCGTGCGACACTTCCCTCCGCCTGATGTTGAAGCCAGGTAAGATGAGGGTGCTGTCATCCATATCTACGGAGAGCAGTGTCTCGGTGGCACATAATATGTGAAATTGCTCGGTCGTTAACAGTTGGTTGATGTCGTCTAGGTGTTTGATCAGCGAGCTGACATTCCCGTGGCCGATTTTGAGTCCACGACAACGTCTCTGTTGCTGGACTTTACCGACGTTCTGCGTTTGACGAAACGTCAATCGCGGAGGCTGCAAGAGACATCGGCTGAATGTTCGGCGTGGAGGTGGCATTGCACTCGCAGTGCTTTGTACAGCTGAGGGAGTTTGGCGACACTCTATACGATGGGGGGCTTCCCCAGTGCTGGGAGTAGTCTGCAGAGCAGCACTCCTTTGAGCTGATGTTATTGCTCGTTGCCTGGCTCTTCTCTTCACTTGTTGTCCGCCCCGACATCCTCGCCTCCTCAGCCGTCGCCGGCGTCCGACCGGGACCGATTCGGCGGGACGGACCAGGCCAGGGGAAGGCTCGACAATGTTGTCTTTAGCGCCGGCCGCGGCCGGGCTCGGCCGGCCGGGGTCGGTCCGAACCTCCGGATACGCAGACATCTGCGGCGGCTGTCCTGCGGGGCGGGGTTGACGGGGGTGGAGAGGTGCGAAACGATTGATGGTGGTGTGCCTGCGCGTTTCCGACTCGTGGCTGTTCGGCGGCTGGTGTGCATGGCGATAGTTCTGTATGTTTTGCTGATTTCTCATGTGCTTGCATTGATTATGAAATTTCTATGACTGGATCGGGAATTTGGCTTAATTACGAACATAATATAGCGGTTTTCAGATGATTAAGACACTCACAGTTTTCGGCGCCGTCACACATTCACCGTTAGATGTTCGGATTTACGTAAGCACACTACAACACAGCGATGTTCTCTTGCTCCGGATAAATATACGAAACAATGTGGAGCGGCCGGGGGTCGCTGTCAAGCGCCCGCCACCCGGCCGCGCAATCAACTCATGGTGCATCAACAAATGGTGCTGATTTGGTCTGCTTACTTTGCTTTTCTTTGCCATCCACCTTGCCATGCCAGAATTTGCTGTGCCACTTCCAATTCTTTCTAAAGGAAAAAAACAGCAACTTTAATATGCACGCGGATTACAGCACAATGATGGTACTTTTCTTTGTATAGGTATCATCCAGATACTTTGAATATGATATATCTAGGATAGATGGTATTGTAGGAAAGTCCTTATTGGCACGCGAAAGTCTAGCAACCTCTTGTTCGCGATAACTCCAGTCACGAAAGTACCAGTACCTTTTGCTGCCCTGTATTGCACTGCAGCACTCCACGATCACACGAGAACTACAGCCACCGTACAGTACGTTCTCCTCGGAAGGTAAGCCGTGATACTGCCTTTCCTATGAATTTAGAAGTTGAATTTAGTTGGGAAGCGCGCACGCACGGAGCACACAAGTACAGATGCGCCCGCTTTGAGTTTTCAAGACCGACAGCCCGGGGCCGCACGGGCGCTAGTGACTTCGGAAGACCCCCAGTCGCGGATTGGTCGAGGGCCGCAGAAGCCTCCATGACGTCATATCCATGTCGACGGCCTTCTAGACGGGGAAATGGTCTATTTCTAGTGGCGGTGACGATGCGTTACGTTTACGGTACACTTTTACAATCGCAAGGCTTACGGGATTATATCAATTACGGTTACGGGACAGCCAAACGTATAACTTTATGTGAACCCAGTTACATCTAGCATTAACGACGGCGGCGGTACGCGCCGGTCGGCTAGGGGTCACGTGGCGGGCGCCTGGCTGGCGGGGTGTTAGCCGGAAATAGGGAGGGGAGGTGCAATGTCCAACGAACGGCCTCGTTGGGTCGGGCGGTGGCTGCTGACGTAGGCAACAGACAGGCGTCGCCAGTCTCGGAGCCGGGTACTTGTCGCGCCATGAACGAAGTGGTATTGCTGAATTATATGGGATCAAGACGCTAAAAAACTAACTCTCTTACAGTATTTTTCCACTCTGGCCAGGATATGGGTGTTCAGCATCCAAATCCAGTGTGAAAAGAATACATGCATATTACGCTGGATTTCAAATAAAGTAATTGTACCAGAATGTTGGTGCACTACAATCATTCCAGGACATGCACAGATGTGTAAAGTTTGGCTTGACAAATATGCTTTGTTCAGGCATATTTTTGCCCAAGTTACTTATCCAGATATCTTGAATAGTATATATCTAGAATAGATGGTATTTTTCCACTCTGGCCAGGATATGGCTAGGATATGGGACTCGAGCATCCCAATCCAGTGTGAAAAGAATACATGCATGTTATGCTGGACTTCAAACTGAAATAATTGTGCCATAATTCTGGTGCACTGTATAATCATGGCACAAGTACAGATGTGTTGAGTTTTACTTGAAAGAAATGCTTGGTTGAAGCATAATTTTTGCCAAGTATCCCTGGATATGTACCATTATTTCATTTTTTTTCTAGAACTATGCTAAATATGTCTAGAGTAATATGTATTCTCAAGTTGCTTCAACATGGGCAACGACTTAAAACCAATAAAGTTTGGTTAAATACATTTCCCTTCAATAAAGCTGTCATGAGCTGTAGCACATCTGGACATGTGATGTAAGTTTGGTGCTGTGTGTCAAAATTCTGATGGAATTCTTCAGTTTCAAAGCAAGGAGGGCTGGACATGGTTGAATTTGTTATTTAATGTTGCATTTCGAGAGCAAAATGTTTAACATTCCATTCCAAATTTGTAATTTTGTCTTTCTGAGCCATTAACTCCCTTCTGTATTTTCCAGTTAGCTTGGGCATGTCAATCAAACAGGAAGAAGTTTGCAGTCATTTGCAAACATCTCAAATCTTTTGGTGAATAGGTCCCATATATTATAATCCCATATATTCTAGATAATTCCCCATGGAGAATAATTTTCTGGGTGGCAAACATCCAGTAGGTACAGGAACATTCTTTCAGCCCTGGTTGGGCAGAGTACATGTCAGCAGTCAGCAGGCTGGATTTGTACTTTGCAATCCTGGATGTGGAGAGGACATTTTTGGGTGTAATTGAATATGGAGAGGATATTTTTATTCCAGCTTATGGCATCAGGATCTCGGCTTGTACTTTCCAGTAAATCTTGAGCACATCACAGAGCAGTTCATTGTCAAGAAACATTATATATCTACAAGGGAGAAAAATGAAGAAGAATTCCTCAAGAGGATGATGCTCTGGATGCACCAAATCCAAGATTGGACAATTTTTCCAACCCCGGAAGTCACTGATCTGGTTGTATATGTACCCCCCGCCCTTTCTGATTACTATCGATCGCATATTCTTTTATGCTCAACTGAGTGGGTTGATGACAGGGTGCAATATTTCACTTGTGGGTGCAGTATATTGATATATTATGGCCAGCTAAACATTTTAATTCAAATTAGCATTATTCGCGCTGATCTCAGTTAACCCCACTATCACCAATTATTATATTCCCTGCATGCATTGCGTTTTGTGTGAACCCATTTCTCTTTTATCAAGGTAAGCGGGATATCGGCCTTTACGTCGGTCCTGGCTCCGCACTGCAAGAGCCGAACTAAGAGCATGGATTCGCGTGGCTGCTTCAAGGACAGCAACAAGAAGTTGTCTTACATGATGGGCAACATCCGCATAGTCAGTGACCTGCGCGCCATCCAGGCTTCGCCGACCGAGTGTCGTCGGCGCCGTACTGGCGGCTGCGTCTCGCCTGCATATTAGCGGGTTGATTTCCAACACCGTGCCACCAGAGTCCGTCCGCGCCGCTTACCACGTCCTGAAGAAACTGCCGTGCTCGCAGTGCAAGTATCGGCACTGGTGGTACATCTGTGGCTTATCTACATCTGTTTGGCACACATCGCGTGCTGACCACCAAAACGTCTCACATCAGTTGATCGTTCGGCGGAACGCCCCTGACGTGGCACGCAGACTGTATCACAGAAAGAGTGCTGCAAAGAAACCCTTGCTTGAACAATTGAACAACTTTATACTTGCGAGCATTGGGGAGGGGGTGGGGGGTGGGGGCGATGGAATGAACTGTGATTTCCCGCTACAAGTCGTCGAGGCACCTTTAGAGTTTAGCATATCTTACGTCTGTAGAGATGTGGCAAAGTGGTAGCAACTACTTGTGATACTTGTGATGATTATTTGAGGCGTCCGCTGCCGCACCTGTGAGGTAACTACTGCCACGGCTGTGATGTGGCCACTGCTACGGCTGTGAAGCGGCCGTTATTATGTTTGTGAGGCGGCCACTTCCGCACCTGTGAGGCGGCCGCTGTCATGACTGTGAGGCGGCCACTGTCATGACTGTAAGGTGGCCGCTGCTCTGGCTGTGAGGTGGCCGTTGTCAGGGCTGTGAAGAAGCCGCTGCCGCAACTGTGAGGCGGCCACTGCCACGGCTATGAGGCGGCCACTGCTGCGACTGTGAGGCGGCCATGGTCAGGGCTGTGAGGCGGCCGCTGCCGCAACCGTGAGGCGGTCACTGTGATGGCTGTGAGGTTGCCGATACCGCGGCTGTGAGGCCGCCACTGCCGCGGCTAAAACTGATCGGCAATGGTGTGAAATGTTATCTTAGTTATGTCCAATTTTGCATTGCCTAGAATTTATTTTTTTGATAGTTCGCTATTTAGAAGTGCACCACTGAAATTCATCTAGATCAGGATTCCATCCATATCAGCGTATTTTCATGTTTCTTCCACAAAATATATCCAGCTGAAAAATGTACTGAAGAAGATATTAAAGGAAAAGGTTTATGCCTACTAGTTCTGTTACTACCGTCCAAGTGTAGAACTGCTGTACCTATCAGTAATTAATAATTTTTCGTTGTTTTGTATGTGATGTAGGATGACAGCTAATGGGAATTATAAATATTCATCTGCACTAGAAATGTAATCTATTATACACACGGTAGAAGATTGCGAGTAATTGATGTCCGATTGCCGAAGATCGCTCGGGATTTTTCACCTTTATGTGCCGAACTCAGGATTGTGGCATTCTTCGCTATCTTCGAGGGAATTTTGTTCTTCCTCCACTGTATCCGAGTGACTTTGCTCTCCGAGCGACATTCAGGAGTTCCTATGGGAAGGGCGACACTCCTTTTGGTGCACAAAAATTTACTCAGGGCGCCAAGCGACACCTATTTCTGATGGAACAATCGAAGAAAGCATGGAAGGCCGTCAGATCTGCAAAAAGTGGGTAATCATGAAAAATAATGTTTCGAAAATTTCATGTTATCCAATCCCGAGGGACAACCGCCCCTTTCACCCCCCCCTCCCCATTGGACCCGTACCTGATTGGCGACCAATTTCCCATAACTGTATCTCGTCGGCAACCACCGAAAGGCTTTTTTTTAGCCCTACTGTTCACTCCTCCAGCTCCAAACGAACACCAATTCCCCCACGCCCTTACTGTTTTCCCGGTTCCCATTTCCGCCACAGGCGGCAGCACCTAATGGGCTGGTGAGGTCATCTAGTAGCAACGCCACCTAGCGGTATCATGCGAAACGGAACTTCATATTCAGCTCGCAGAATGCACACTCCAACACCAGGCCGCATTAACACGCATCACAATAGCACACTCACGCCTCCTCTATAAGCCGGATAGGACGCCGACGTCTTCGCCCAGAACGACGCGGCGCGCCCACTGGAGGGTTGTTTCGCGACGGTTGCTCTGAATTGTCGCCTGCGACAGAGTCCCCACCGACCGCCGGATGGGAGTCACCGCCACCGGTCCCATGTCGCTGCCGCAGATGTCTTCGGTTACGGGCGAGTACTCGCCCTTCCGTCATCTTGACGAGGTATCGTCGATGCGGCCGGACTTCAACGACGATCGCGTGACGGTTCCAGCGTTTGGTTGTCGGGTCCTGCCGACCGTGCCATGTTCGAGCGTCGATTCCTCCTGACTCCGCGACACGCGACTTTCCAGAGACTGGATCTTCGGTCTGGGATTTATTCTTCCGCCCTGCTCACTCCTCCAGCTCCAAACGAACAATGCCGCCACGCCCTTACTGTTCTCCCGGTTCCCATTTCCGCCACAGGCGGCAGCATCTAATGGGCCGGTGAGGTCATTTAGTAGCACCGCCACCTAGCGCTATCATGCGAAACGGAACTTCATATTCAGCTCGCGGCATGTACACTAAGGTGTACCATTTTGGGGACTTTTTCGTGTTAGGCAACACCAATCAAGGACATGATGCCTTTGCATGAGAACATTCAAAATCCAAAGTTTTATATTTTTATATTAATATTTGGTCGATTGCACCAAGGTTTTGTTTTAACATATTTGGCCGCATTTAAAACATAGGTTTTGCACTATTAGAGGTCGTGCGCTCTCGGAGTCTGGATTTCGGTCACATTAACATATTATAATCCTCCAGAAGCGGTGTCTTCTGAGTTTAAGTGGGGGTGGGGGCGTCGGACACGGGTTAGGGGGTGGGGGATGGGGGTTAACATATTTGACAGCCATTAAAACATATGTTTTGCGCCTTAACACGTTCAAATATCCAAATATGCGCGCATATTCTTTTTAGTCCTGCTTGTTACTTAAAAGGGCGGCGTAACCAATCAACACATACCAGCGACGAGACTGCGGTGACAAAATTGAATGCAGATATCATGAGTAAGCGTGTAGATTTTGAAATTTTAGAGAGAAAATGGAGGTGTGTGTACCGATTCTTTGTATTCTATCACGATACAACATATATTAACTTCGATACTGTGCATTGACAATATTATTTGGTCCTTTGACACATCATAAACGAGAAGCACATATTGCGCGTCTTGGCAAGAACTTGCACACCACAACTTGCACGACTTAGCATAACTTCAGACTAGCTTTACTTGTGTCCTTCACCTTGCTCCGGAAGTCCTCCACCACTTGGAATAGTGCCTCGCGCTGGTCATCCGATTCAACTCTCCTGATGAAATCAGACGCGAGGTGTATCCCCTCTCCGCCAGATCGTTGACGACGACAAGGTTGCTGGCGAACTCCTGCAGCTTGCTGAAGTTGGCGGAGAGTGGCCAAGTGGAGGCAGGTGTGAGCAGCCAGTCCTGAGGTCCAGACAGCTGGAGCAGGTCAAATACCAGCCAGGACTCATTGCCAACCATAGAGGACATTTCTGGTTTTGTGATCATGGCGTCACATTGAGACACCGGGAATGTGGGCCTTCCAGTCTTGATCTTCGTTCTACCCAGGCTGTGCAGCACTCTCGCCATCTCCTCCCTGATGTTATCGTCCAGGCCAGTGT
Source organism: Ashinkailepas kermadecensis (assembly GCA_034440615.1). Lineage (NCBI taxonomy): Eukaryota > Metazoa > Arthropoda > Thecostraca > Neolepadidae > Ashinkailepas > Ashinkailepas kermadecensis. Next base: position 19,452 of record JAOTOM010000891.1, on the reverse strand, counting down.
CCGTCAGAGCTAAGGTGATCAGCTGCGGGGTTAGGTACCAGAGATGGCGAAAGATGGACTTGAGAACCTTGTCAGACAGGTGTGGGTTGACGCTCCGGTACTCCAGCATGTTGCATATGAAGTCGAGGTCATGTCTGGCGGCAGAGCTGGCCAACGGAGTGGTGAACCATAACTTGGCGTAGAACAGCAGCACGAACTCCGTGATGAGGTTAGTATTGGCCTGCTCTTCATCTGTCATGATGAAGACCTTGCTGAGCAGCTTCAGTTTAAGGAAATACAAGCACTTACTCATCCATCTGGCATGGTGGTCCGGGCCGGGAAGTTTGAACGTGAAATTATCCACCTCACCTCCCAGGCTGATGATAACAAGCTCAAGGAACTCCCGGTAATCGTCCCTGGGGAAGGTCTTCTTTGCCAGTTCTGCCTTGGCCCATGCCAGCACCTCATCTGCCGCCTTTTGCATCGTTGGTGACGCAGCTGTGAAATCTGTCAGCACCAAATCACTGTAGTTTATTTCAAGCTGCCTCCACTGGTCCTTTAGCCGACGGAACAGAGCGATCCCTGGCTCCTTAGTGTCCCCCATAACATGCTTAACTGCTGCTCTGATGTGCAGTTCTGCTACATGCCTGCGGCAGGCCAGCCACAGGACCGGAGAGTCCACCCAGGCCTCTAGGTACCTGCAGGCACCCGAATGTTCCCCACTGTTCGATGCAGTGGTGTCGAATACCATGCCTATAACCTGATCTTTCACGCCCCACTTGACCAGATGCGCCTTGACGACCTCATACTCGTCCACACCTTTGCCAGAGGTTGTCGTAGGGATGTCCAATAACTTCCTGGTCTTTTCTGCATCTACACCAGACAGGTAAACGCAGACTCTCTTTGACTCAATGCGACCTCGCAAGGCAAGCGTCTTTCCGTCCCAATGCACGACCACCTTGTCTGGACACTGAAAAGTGTCCATGATTTATTTCGCCTTCTGCTCCCTGTTCTTTTTTCCGAACCTCCAGCACGTTGTTTTGCTTGTGTTGGTATCACTTATATCAATACCGAGAGCATTCACAACTGAAGCTGCCACCACAGTGCGGTCTCTGATGGAGATGTTGCGAGCGTCGCAGGTAAGAGAGATCTTTTGCATGATATCAATCTTTTTCGGGGGTTCTTCTCCAGCAAAACCTTCTTCATCTTCGCTCTCATCAAACTGCTCGTTCTCATGCTCATGTTGATCATTTATCTCATAGTCTTCTTTTCGTGTCACCAGTTTTGACTCTTCGCTGATTTCCTTCTCGGCTTGGACTTCTTTCCTCTTCTCCACGATCAAAAGTCGCTCGTCGCGTTTCTGTTGTCTTTCGTCAAAGAACCCCAGATATCCCGGCTGTTCTCTCTTCATCTGGTTTCTGAGGTACTCCGCCTCCTCCATCCAGTCAATCAAACCCAAGCTCTTGATGATTGTCACTGCGCCCCTCTTTCTGATGTCAAAAGGCATATACAGATCTAGATTAAGCTTCTCTCGCTTCGCAAGGAAGGCGGGCTTCAAAACCCTGCCACGCCTTCTGCTCTCAAGTTCTAAGGTTCTCCACTGGTTGTAGATGGCCACAATTTTCCCACACACATGATAATCGCTCTTGACGATTTTCAGTTTCTCATCCATTGCATCTTCTTTCTCCTTCCCGTACACCTTCCCCATGATGAATCTCGGTCCAAAGTGGTGCATCCAGACGTCTTTAACCTCATCTATTACCAGCTTACGAGCCTCAGAGAAGGTGTGGCTCTCCAGAAGGTGTAGAAACCTGCCAAATACTGCTCCAGACTTGGGTATTTTAGAATAGCCCAGAGAGGAGGGCGCCCTTCCCAGGATGTAATAAGAAGGCCTGCTGGAAGTAGCTCCATGGACGTCTTGGCGTGGAACAGTTGCGGCTTCGCGAAACTTTTGACATCTGACTCTTGGAGTACAGAAGGATGTGATTGTATCAGATGCGCGGCGCTTGGCAGCCACCGGAGAGGTTACATCCTACTTCAGAATCTCCACTTCGCTTCTACCTCTGCCCTGAGGCCTCCCCCTCTTTTTCCTCGTGCCTTCACCTTCTGCAGATTCCATGGCAAAGTACAGCGTTAGACTGAACGGGCGTCTGGCCAAAGATCTCGTCTTGCCCAAACCCCAGCCCTGGACAATAGCAATCAGCTGCTGGGGTGTCGTTAAGCTACATATATGACGCATGTGGCGATTGTGATCGATATCAGCTTTTTTTTATCTGTGCGAGCGCCACGTTCACCAATTACAGTGCGTAATTGATGTGACAATAGAAAGAATAGCTTTCGTGAAACGCAACTCTATAAAACACAGCTGTATTTATATTCATATTTCAAATTCTTCCCACGGGAGCTTCGCTGGCGTGGCAGCACGCGCGCCCTATATCATTTTCAACAGGTGAATGTGCCTGAAACAAACTCGTCGATTGATCGATGGATTTTGAAGGCGCTTAGGCAATAACTATTTGGCTGTTATCACGAAAATGCTGCACTGTAATTGGTTCAATTGGTGTGCGCACAGATACAAAACTGATATCGATCACAGTAGTCACACGCGTCATATATGTAGCTAAACCACACCCCAGCATCTGACGTTATTGTCCAACCTGACTCGATAGGCCTTGCCCAAACCCCAGATATAGCCCGATACCTACGAGCGCATGTGAAATTTGGTTCAATAATCACGTGCATTGTTTGCCTGGATACCTCTGCAGTTGGAAACAATTATTCAAGTTGCCCCAGATAAGTTCTTCAAACACAATATTAATGTTACACCGTTTTGTCTATCGCTGCTTGAACAGAATATGTAAAAGAAGGCTGAGGTTGCTGAGATGGGGGGGGGGAGGCGAAGGAGTATCAATCCCCCACCCCCTAACCGGTGTCCGATGCTCCCACCCACACTTAAACTAAGAAGACACCGCTTCTGGAGGATTATAATGTGTTAATGTGACCGAAATCCAGACCCCGAGAGCCCACGACCCCTAATGGTGCAAAACCTATGTTTTAATGGATGCCAAATATGTTCACACACCCCCATCCACCCTAACCGGTGTCTGACGCTCCCACCCCCACTTAAACTAAGAAGACACCGCTTCTGGAGGATTATAATGCGTTAATGTGACCAAAATCCAGACTCCGAGAGCGCACGACCCCTAATGGTGCAAAACCTATGTTTTAATGGATGCCAAATATTTTAGCCTGCCCCAACCCCTAACCGGTGTCCGACGCTCCCACCCCGACTTAAACTCAGAAGACACCGCTTCTGGAGGATTATAATGTGTTAATGTCCTTGTGGTTAGATATCATTCTGAAAAATGGAACACAATTTAGGGTTGGGGCATTCTATAGACCTCCAGACCAGAATGAAAACACGGACAGGTTGATGCAGGAAGAGATAAATAGGAGAGTAAAGGAGAGAACCGTTTTGTTGGGGGATTTCAACATAACAGGATTGGGAAGCAAAACTATATGTCTAAACAAATCGGGAAGAAGCTTCATGGATTGTTTTGAGGAGAATTTCTTTTTTCAAATGATACATGAACCTACAAGGGAAAAGGAAATATTAGATCTTGTGCTTACTAATGAGGAAAATTTTGTACAAAATGGGAACATAGGAGAGACTTTGGGTAATAGTGATCACAACATTATATGCTTCTCATTGTATGTTGGAAATGTAGGAACCAATAAGACATTGATTCCTAATTTTGCTAAAGGGAATTACAATGAGTTCAGGATCTTCCTGAATGAAATTGATTGGGAAGACTTATTGAAAGGCTTAGATGCTTATGAAATGTGGAGAATGATAAAATATAAACTATTTCAAGGTCAGGATAGGTTCATTCCCAATAGGCAAATTAGATTAACCAGGGTTCAGCTCCCTTCATGGCTGACCAGGGAAGTAAAGCATTTACTGGAGTCAAAGAAGCAGGCATTCAAGAAACTAAAATATGCTAACTCTGAGGTAAACCTCAAATCATATCAAATAGCTAGAAATAAAGTTAGGAGGTGTGTTAGGGCATCTAAAAGACTGGCTGAAATCAAATTAGCTCGGGAATGTTCAGCAGGTAATGCTAAGAGATTCTTTAGTTTCTACAAATTTAAGGCTAAAAAGTGTGGTGTAGGACCACTGGAGGTAGATGGGGAATTAGTGGTTGATGATTGTGATATTGTGGAATCCTTAAGCAAGCAATTCTCATCAGTCTTTACTCAGGATAATTCTGGTAGAATAGAAACAACTGAATCATATGCCATGACAGGTGATAGGTTGGAGTATCTTACAATAACTACAGAAGCTGTAGAAAAGCAGTTGCAGAATATAAAGCCTAATAAAGCTTCTGGACCAGATGATATATATGCTATGGTCTTAGTAGAGTGTGCTAAAGCTTTAGCAGTTCCTCTAGGTATACTTTTCAGGCGGTCTATGGAATACTCTGAAGTGCCTGAAGATTGGAGAAATGCAAATGTAGTTCCAATTTTCAAAAAGGGAAGTATGAAGTGTGTAGGGAACTACAGGCCAGTCAGTTTGACCTCAATAGTTTGCAAGGTACTAGAAAAACTGCTTAAACAGAATGTTCAGATTCATCTTGATAGGCACAATCTTTTAAGGGATACTCAACATGGATTTCGATCTTGAAGGTCTTGTTTAACTAACCTTTTGGAGTTCATGGAGTATGTTACTAAAGAAGTAGACAATCAAAACAGGATGGATGTTGTGTACTTGGACTTTAGCAAAGCTTTTGATAAAGTTCCACATAGGAGGCTAATTCATCAACTACAGCAACATGGGATTGTTGGAAAAGTTATAGGTTGGATTGAAGCATGGTTGAGGGGAAGGAAACAAAGGGTAATGTTAAATGGATGTAAATCTGATTGGAAGGATGTTCTGAGTGGAGTACCACAGGGCTCTGTTCTAGGGCCACTTCTCTTTATCATCTTTGTAAATAACATTGAGGTAGGGCTGAGGAATAGAGTGTTCAAATTTACTGATGACATCAAACTGGTAGGAGTGGCAAACAGTTGTGATCAATCTAATAATATTCAACTAGACTTGGAGGACCTAAAAAAGTGGGCTGATCAATGGCAGATGTCTTTTAACTATGACAAGTGTAAGGTTATGCATCTGGGGTCTGGTGGTGAGACTTTCAGATATACAATGGGAGGGAGGGAACTGGATGTTATTGAAGAGGAAAGGGACTTAGGTGTGTTGGTTTCAAATGACCTTAAAGCAGAGAAACAATGTAGCTCAGCTAGGAACAGGGCACTCAGAATGCTGGGACTCATTAATAGAAGTGTGATGTATAAGAGCAAGGAAGTCATGAAAAAACTGTACTTAGCATATGTGCGACCCCACTTGGAATATTCTGTGCAAGCTTGGAGCCCCTACCTAGAAAAAGATATAGACAAGTTAGGAAGAGTGCAACACAAAGCAACTAAACTCATCAGTGGACTAGGTAGCTTAGAATATGGAGAAAGGCTTGTGGCATTAGATATGTACTCACTCAAGTATAGGAGATTAAGGGGGGACATGATTGAAATGTACAAAATTGTTAAAGGACTAGATCAGGTCAATTTAAATGGTGCTCTTCAGTTTAAAGTATCACACAGGGGTCACCAACTCAGGTTAGACAAGTTGAGGTGTAGGACAGTTAAGCAACAGCAGGTCTTCAGTCAAAGGGTTGTTGATCAGTGGAATGGGCTGCCTGCTGATGTTGTGGGGAGTTCCTCATTGAATGTATTTAAAAGTAGGGTGGACAAATTTTTTAGGCAGGAAAATCTTGTTTTTGATTTCTAATTTGGATGGAGGGGATAATATTTATGTTAAATGTGCATGGCACAGACCCCTTTAAGCAGGGGCTATGGTAGCACAATGGGTATGATGGGAGGAGCTTGCAATTGTTGAGGGTGTTATGCAATAGCAAGTGGATGATGCTAGATAGGCTGGGATATATAGCTTCCTAGGAACTTGGGATTAGGGATTGATTGGGGTGAGAATATGTACATTTCTAGTACCTTTTCTAGATAGGCTTAACCCAGATGGGCCCCTGTGGCTCTTATTAAGCCTTAACACTTTATGACTTTATGACTTTAATGTGACCGAAATCCAGACTCCGAGAGCGCACAACCTCTAATGGTGCAAAACCTGTTTTAATGGCTGCCAAATATGTTAACCCCACCCCCCTAACCGGTGTCCGACGCTCCCACCCCCACTTAAACTCAGAAGACACCACTTCTGGAGGATTATAATGTGTTAATGTGACCGAAATCCAGACTCCGAGAGCGCACGACCTCTAATAGTGCAAACCCTATGTTTTAAATGCGGCCAGATGTTAAAACAAAACCTTGGTGCAATCGACCACATATTAATATAAAAATATAAAACTTTGGATTTTGAATGTTCTCATGCAAAGGCATCATGCCCTTGATTGGTGTTGCCTAACTCGAAAAAGTCCCCAAAATGGTACACCTTAATGTACACTCCAACAGACCCTTTCTGAAACAATTTGTGAGCTCTCAGAGCCCCTAGCTCCTCTGTCATCAGATGTATTCAGATCAGATCAGATCAGTGGTAGCTCATCCAGAGATGATAGAGCTACTCAACATGAAAAAGCCAAAGAGTGTTATGGAACTTTTGTTAATTGTATGATGCTTAATGCTCAGAGCATTCAATCCAAATTTGATGAGTTCAAGTGGAGATGAGTTGCTGAGGAGAAACCAGATTTTGTTTGCATTACTGAGGCATGGGTCAGTGAGGGATATTTTGGGGATAACTTGCAGGACTATGAGATCCAGGGATACAATATGTTTTCATGCAATAGGGGTCCAGCAGTAAAAGGGGGTGGTGTAATGCTCTATGTCAATAGCTTATACAGTTCTCAAAAAGTAGCAGATAGGGTAAAAAATATGTCTGTGGAGTCCATTTGGGTTGATGTTGCTGTGGGAAAAGGCAACAGCAATACACTGAGGATAGGAGCTTTGTATCGATCAGGAACCTTGCCATTCTCAGCAACTGGAGCTCCATAAGGTGATTTGTGAGGAAATCAGTAGACGCTTTCAGAGGAAATGCCTTATTCTTGGTGACTTTAATCTAAAAGGATATGAAAATGTTGGTGTTGGCTCCCCATCATGTAAACTGTTTAGGAAATGCCTTGAAGAGGACTTGTTCTTACACCAGTTTGTAACAGAACCAACCAGGCAGGGCTCATTCTTGGACCTTGTCTTCTCAGATTTAAGTGATTTAGTTCAAGACTTGACTGTAGGAGAAACTCTGGGAAGAAGTCACCATAACATAGTGAGATTCAAGGCACAAATAGCAGGAACAATCAAGGATAATTTGGCAAAGATTCCAAATTTTAACAGGGCAGACTTTGACTGCATGAGAGAGGCTTTAAGTGCCATAAAATGGGAAGAAGAATTCTTTGATTTAAATGCCTGTGAAATGTGGAAAAAGTTCAAATCTTACTTGAGGGAAATTCAGATTAGACATGTCCCCCAAAAGCAAAGGCGCAAAAGAAGGGTAGGAAAGCCAGCATGGCTTCACCAGATTTGAGGAAAGCAATTAAGGCTAAGAAAGATGCATTTGGAGTATTTACGGAAGCTTCAAATATTGTAAATCTAAGGTCGTATCAAAAAGCTAGAGGTGATGTCAAGCAGAAAACCAGAGCAGCAAAGCGAGCAAAAGAATTGGATTAGGCTAGGAACTGTAATGGGGACAGTAAAAAGTTCTTTAGTTTCTACAAGCTAAGTAAAGTTTCAAGCACAATTGGTCCACTGGAAGTAAATGTGACTATATTGAGTGAGGATGGTGAGATGGTTGAGGAGCTGAGCAAGCAGTTTAAATCAGTGTTTACAGTGGAGGATGTGACTAATCTGCCAACCGTGAACCACACTTCAGTGACAGGTGATCAGATACACGATGTTGATTTCATTGATAGTGATGTTGTTTTCAATTATATCAGAAAAATAAAGGCAAACAAGGCAGCAGGACCTGATGGAATTTATGCTAGGATATTGCGGGAAGCTGAAAAGGAACTGGCAATTCCACTTAGTATAATATTTTGTAGATCAGTTTCACAAAATGAAATTCCAACAGATTGGAAAAGGGCAAATGTACTTCCTATTTTCAAGAAAGGAGAAGGAGGGAAAGTTGAAAACTATAGGCCAGTAAGCCTGACATCCCTAGTCTGCAAAGTACTCGAATCAATTATCAAGGATAGAATAGTTAGTTTTCTGGAAGGAAACAGATTGATTCAAGATACTCAACATGGGTTTAGAAAAGGGCGATCGTGTCTCACAAATCTCTTGGACTTTTTGAATTTTGCTACAGAACAATTTGATCAGGGAAATCAGGTTGATATAGCATGTCTTGACTTTAGTAAGGCCTTTGACAAGGTACCCTATACAAGGTTAAAGATGCAGCTTCAGGTCCATGGTATTGCAGGTAGCATCCTAAAATGGATAGGGTTGTGGCTTTCAGATAGACAGCAGAGAGTGATGCTAAATGGTACAAAGTCATCATGGCAAAATGTTCTTAGTGGAGTCCCCCAGGGGTCGGTACTGGGGCCACTATTGTTTATTATATATGTGAATAGCATTGAATGTGGCCTAAGCAGTAAGGTTTTGAAATTTCCGGATGATTTGAAGATCTTTAGGGCAATAACAGGGCACAATGAGCAGGTTTTGCTGCAGAAAGACTTAGACGAGCTTGTGAAGTGGTCCGAAAAATGGCAAATGAAGTTTAATTTTGATAAGTGCAAAGTCATGCATGTAGGTAGGCAGCATATGAAGGCTCCATACTTCATGGGTGGCCAAGTACTATCTGTGACTCAGCAGGTGAAGGACTTAGGTGTTATTTTGAACACCAAATTGGGGGCATCAGAACAGACCAAAGAAGCCAGGAAGAAGGCACTAAGAATGCCTGGGGCAATACAGAGGAACGTGTCATACAAAAGTGAGGTCATCAGGAAGCTTTACTGTGCATATGTCAGGCCACATTTAGAATACTGTGTCCAAGCTTGGTCCCCTAGTTATGAGAAAGATTGTTGGCTTTTAGAGAGAGAGAGAGTAAAAAAGAGGGCAACAAAAATGGTTAATGGTATAGGCAACCTGGCATATGAGGAAAGATTGAAGAAATTGAATATGTTTTCACTTAGATATAGAATGCTGAGAGGAGACCTCATCGAGGTTTTTACATTTGTTCATGGTCAGGAACAGGAATAGCTCAGGGAAATGTTTGAATTTAACAGAAATGATGCAATTAGAGGTCATCAATTCAAAATTAAAGTTAATCACAGCAGGACAAGGTTAACACAGTCTTTCTTCACCAACAGGGTAGTAGAACATTGGAACCAGCTGCCAGGAACCATTGGCAGTAGCAACACACTGAACATCTTTAAAAACGGCATAGACAATCATTATACGAATAGGGGGCTCGTTTTTGTGTATTCCAGGGAGGGTTGATCGACAGATTTGGTGGGCACTGGTTCAGTGTCCAAAGTGCAACCAGGAAGGGCGCTTGTGGCTCATAGTTGCACTGATCTTTTATGTCTTTGTCTTTATATATTGGAATACTATGGCTCTGTCATCATATGGTATTTGGAATATACCATCTGACGATGGTGCTGCCAGGAGCTCTGAGACGCCATTAATTGTCCCAGGAAAGGGTCATCCCAGATAAAATGTATTATTATTATGAACCATTTAATATGTCTCTGACAAATTTAATGTGTATTCATAAAGATATTCACTGTTCTTTAGTGAATATCTTGCTCATATGTGATTTTCTGAGAAAATGATTGGGAGAAGTTGGTAGGTAAGTCCCAATAAGTTTAGTTCATGCATTTTTTAATCAGAATTTGTCCTGTGCACAGAATCTTATAATATAATTTTCAATTGCCTGGTGGCACAAGCAATGGTAGGCTTTACGTCCTATGATAATTTTAAAGCCATACATCATTAATATTTGCTATTTCTGTACCGGGTGTAGATCACAACAGTATCACACAAATTATATCACGTCGCTAAGCCCGTTACAGAGTGGTAGCTCATCCAGAGATGATAGAGCTACTCAACATGAAAAAGCCAAAGAGGGTTATGGAACTTTTGTTAAGTGTATGATGCTTAATGCTCAGAGCATTCGATCCAAATTTGATGAGTTCAAGTGTTATGTTGCTGAGGAGAAACCAGATTGTGTTTGCATTACTGAGGGATGGGCCAGTGAGGGATATTTTGAGGATAACTTGCAGGACTATGAGATCCAGGGATACAATATGTTTTCATGCAATAGGGGTCCAGCAGTGAAAGGGGGTGGTGTAATGCTCTATGTGAATAGCTTATACAGTTCTCAAAAAGTAGCAGATGGGGTAAAACAATGTGTCTGTGGAGTCCATTTGGCTTGATGTTGCTGTGGGAAAAGGCAACAGCAATAAACTGAGGATAGGAACTTTGTTTCGATCAGGAACCTTGCTACATTCTCAGCAACTGGGGCTCGATAAGGTGATTTGTGAGGAAATCAGTAGAAACTTTCAGAGGAAATACCTTATTCTTGGTGACTTTAATCTAAAAGGATATGAAAATGTTGGTGTTGGCTCCCCATCATGTAAACTGTTTAGCAAATACCTTGAAGAGGACTTGTTCTTACACCAGTTTATAACGGAACCAACCAGGCAGGGCTCATTCTTTGACCTTGTCTTCTCAGATTGAAGCGATTTAGTTCAAGACTTGACTGTAGGAGAAACTCTGGGAAGAAGTGACCATAACATAGTGAGATTCAAGGCACAAATAGCAAGGACAATCAAGGATCATTTGGCAAGGATTCCATATTTTAACTGGGCACTTTGACTGCATGAGAGAGGCTTTAAGTGCCATAAAATGGGAAGAAGAATTCTTTGATTTAAATGCCTGTGAAATGGGGGAAAACTTCAAATCTTATTCAGGGAAATTCAGGTTGGACATGTCCCCCAAAAGCAAAGGCGCAAAAGAAGGGTAGGAAAACCAGCATGGCTTACACCAGATTTGAGGAAAGCAATTAAGGCTAAGAAAGATGCATTTAGAGTATTTAAGGAAGCTTCAAATATCGTAAATATAACGTCGTATCAAAAAGCCAGAGATACTGTGAAGCAGAAAACCAGTGCAGCAAAGCGAGCAAAAGAATTGGATTTGGCTAGGAACTGTAATGGGGACAGTAAAAAGTTCTTTAGTTTCTACAAGCTAAGTAAAGTTTCAAGCACAATTGGTCCACTGGAAGTAAATGGGACTATATTGAGTGAGGATGGTGAGATGGTTGAGGAACTGAGGAACTGAGCAAGCAGTTTAAATCAGTGTTTACAGTGGAGGATGTGACTAATCTGCCAACCGTGAACCACAGTTCAGTGACAGGTGATCAGATACACGATGTTGATTTCATTGATAGTGATGTTGTTTTCAATTATATCAGAAAAATAAAGCCAAACAAGGCAGCAGGACCTGATGGAATTTCTGCTAGGGTATTGCAGGAAGCTGAAAAGGAACTGGCAATTCCACTTCGTATAATATTTTGTAGATCAGTTTCACAAAATGAAATACCAACAGATTGGAAAAGGGCAAATGTAGTTCCTATTTTCAAGAAAGGAGAAAGAGGAACAGTTGAAAACTATAGGCCAGTAAGCCTCACATCCCTAGTCTGCAAGGTACTCGAATCAATTATCAAGGATAGAATAGTTAGTTTTCTGGAAGGAAACAGATTGATTCAAGATACTCAACATAGGTTTAGAAAAGGGCGATCGTGTCTCACAAAATCTCTTGGACTTTTTAATTTTGCTACAAAACAATTTGATCAGGGAAATCAGGTTGATGTAGCATATCTTGACTTTAGTAAGGCCTTTGACAAGGTACCCCATAAAAGGTTAATGATGCAGCTTCAGGTCCATGGTATTGCAGGTAGCATCCGAAAATGGATAGAGTTGTGGCTTTCAGATAGACAGCAGAGAGTGATGCTAAATGGTACAAAGTCATCATGGCAAAATGTTCTTAGTGGAGTCCCCCAGGGGTCGGTACTGGGGCCACTATTGTTTATTATATATGTGAATAGCATTGAATGTGGCCTAAGCAGTAAGGTTTTGAAATTTGCGGATGATTTGAAGATCTTTAGGGCAATAACAGAGCACAATGAGCAGGTTTTGCTGCAGAAAGACTTAGACGAGCTTGTGAAGTGGTCCGAAAAATGGCAAATGAAGTTTAATTTTGATAAATGCAAAGTCATGGATGTAGGTAGGCAGCATACGAAGGCTCCATACTTGATGCGTGGCCAAGTACTATCTGTGACTCAGCAGGAGAAGGACTTAGGTGTTATTTTGAACACAAAATTGGGGGCATCAGAACAGACCAAAGAAGCCAGGAAGAAGGCACTAAGAATGCTTGGGGCAATACAGAGGAATGTGTCATACAAAAGTGAAAAGGTCATCAGGAAGCTTTACTGTGCATATGCCAGGCCACATTTGGAATACTGTGTCCAAGCTTGGTCCCCTAGTTATGAGAAAGATTGTTGGCTTTTAGAGAGAGAGAGAGTAAAAAGAGGGCAACATTAATGGTTAATGGTATAGGCAACCTGGCATATGCGGAAAGATTGAAGAAATTGAATATGTTTTCACTTAGATATAGAAGGCTGAGAGGAGATCTCATCGAGGTTTTTTAATTTGTTCATGGTCAGGAACAGGGATATCTCAGGGAAATGTTTCAAGTCAACAGAAATGATGCAATTAGAGGTCATCAATTCAAAATTAAAGTTAATCACAGCAGGACAAGGTTAAGACAGTCTTTCTTCACCAACAGGGTAGTAGAACACTGGAACCAGCTGCCAGGAACCATTGTCAGTAGCAACACACTGAACATCTTTAAAAACGGCATAGACAATCATTATAAGAATAGGGGGCTTGTTTTTCTGTATTCCAGGGAGGGTTGATCGACAGGGAGGAGTTGGGAGTTGGGAGGAGTTTGTAATTGTTGAGTGTGTTATGCAATAGCGAGTGAGTCTCTTATTAAGTCTAAACGCTTTATAACTTTATATAGGGTGTACCTAGCAGTGGATTCAGCACCTTCCTTCTGGATGTGATGCTGATGAGAGTGTCTATGGTAGCACAATGGGTATGAAGGGAGGAGTTTGTAATTGTTGATTGTATTATGCAATAGCAAGTGAGTTTCTTATTAAGTCTAAACGCTTTATAACTTTATATAGGGTGTACCTAGCAGTGGATTCAGCACCTTCCTTCGGGATGTGATACTGATGAGATTGTCTATGGTAGCACAATGGGTATGATGGGAGGAGCTTGTAATTGTTGAGTGTGTTATGCAATAGCAAGTGAATGGTGCTAGATAGGCTGGGATAAATAGCTTCCTAGGAACTTCGGGTAAGGGATTAATTGGGGTGAGAGTATCTACATTTATAGTACCTTTTCTAGATAGGCTTAACCCAGATGGTCCCCTGTGGCTCTTATTAAGCATTAATACTTTATGACTGTATGACTACAACAAAGGTACAACAATGATAGGTGGGTATGTCTTACATCGTGTAAAGGCCATAAGCCGAAACGACATGAACGCCTATCTTCATAACATTAAACGGAGCTGCGCCACACATCCGTAGCAGAAACGCTATTTATGATATTTTTGAAGTAATGAGTTTTAAACGCTTTTAAAGAAAAAATACATTGACTAAAATTATGAATAAATTGCTAATAAACATATCAATCAATTCGGAACCAGGGTCAATAAAAATATACTCAACCTTACGTTAGTATTCGTGTACCAGGCCCTGTTCAAAACCATGATTTCTGCCCCATGTTCACACGCGCCCTGGAGGGCCTCTGACCCCCCCCGACGAGGCACCACCTTTCCGTGGTGGGGGGGATTGCGTGCCCCAATGACCCGGCGACCATCTTACCGGCGAGGGGTGAGACTAAGAGTGCCTCACTCGTCCTTCCATCCATACGCTCCCATTCCAATGCCCATCTCATCTCAACATCCATCTCCTTCACCTGACCATGCAACACCAACTCTCCCTATCATGAGCAGGTAGGGCAACTTCCCCGGTCCTGCCCTCCAGCTCAGTTTTATCGGGGTAGCCGCGCCCCCTAGGCCCGCCCCCCGGGGTTGACGGAGTCCTGGAGGTTGAGGTCCCCCGTCGCACGGTGCTAGTTGTGACGGGGGACGAACACACCTCTTTGGTCCCGATATCCCGGAGGGGCGGGCGGACCCGTGGGGCCTCACGTGGGCCAAGTGGCTGGTCGCCTCGGGCCGGGGACCTGGGAAGCTTCCCAGCGTCTGCCGGTCCGGCCGGCTAGGGTCAAGGGGTGGGCGGTGCTGGATCCCGGTCGGGGTGGTGAGTCTCTCTCTCCCGGCCGGGCGAAGGCGCCGCCTGCCCCGTATAGCTCCCCGGGCGCCTGGCGTCCTCCCGTCCGCGGGACCCAGGCGTCCCCCCAGTTGGGCTCCTACGTGGTGGGGCGCCCGAGGGGCGGAAACATATCGCACTTACATGGCAACTTCCAACACAAAAAACAACCCACCTGCCCCCTCCAGTAGGGGACAGACAACCCGACATAGGACTCTGAATGTAGTGCATGGAGGGCCCGGCCTCCGAGCTGGTCTACCTGCACCTCGTATCCTGATCATAAAATCCATCGAGGAAAACATGAAACTTTCACTTCTTACACCGTTCCAAAGGAAGGAGGCTTGTGACAAGCTAGGGTCGGTATTGAGGTGTGAAAAGCTCAGAGACGGTGGACTGGAAGTCGAATTTAATACTGCTGAGGATGCAAGGAGGGCGCTTGACGCAACGGAAATAACTTACACTGTACGGCAGGAAACCGGCAGGAGAATAGTCACCGTACGCATCGAAATTCAACCCCACAATACCAAAAATTACTCCAAAGGAGTCATCAATTGCTACGACATGCGAGATGTTTCGGACGCTGACATTGTGGATGGCCTAACGGAGTGGGGAGTGGTAGAGGCGCGAAGAATTTCAATTAGGAAAGGCAAAGAAGTACAACCAACAAACAACATCATCTTAACTTTTCACACGACGGATCTTCCTGAATTTATCTTTGTAGGGTATGTCCGCGTGAAGGTCCGTGTATTTGTACCCAATCCGATGAGATGTTTCCCTTGCTCCCGTTTTGGTCACACTTCGCAGCACTGTCGAAACCGAGAGACATGTGGGAGATGTGGATCAGTAGAGCATGCGCAAGACAAGTGTGAAGCGGAGTATCCACACTGCTCCAACTGCGGCCCAGACCAAATACCCCATACCGCCTATGATCGCTCTTGCCCCATTTTCTTAAAAGAGAAGGAAATAGTTCGCATTAAAAGTTTCAAAAAGATCACATTTCGTGAGGCGCGTGAGATTTATGAAGTAGCTCATCCGAGAATATCATACGCTGCAAAGGTAAAACTGAACTCTAAGATCACACAGCAGTCTCCAATGCAACACACACACATGAGTGCCTCTCATCTTATAGCACAGCTCAGTGCCATAATGCTTGCCTTTGGTATTGAATGCACACCGATAGGAGAAAGAGTTTCGTCCTCTCCCCAGACGGTGATAAGGGAGCCCTCAGCTGAGGACCCTGTAGCGACTCCTCAAGGAGGAAAGTGGGTCCAGGTCCAACGAGGAAAAAGACCTGCCCGTACATCATCATCCAAGCCCAACCCCTCCCCAGCCACTCCAACCCCTAACTCTAACACTCCCCTCCCTACCTCCCTGGCCCAACACTCCATTCCCGCTAGGGAAGATTCCAGGAGCTCTCCGGGACCAGGATTCGAGACACCGACGTCTCAGAGTCGCGTCGAACCGACGACGAGGATGGGGAAGCCCTCATCCCATATCCAATCCTTACCCACCACCATCGCCAACCCTAAAGCTACCCAACCCATCCCTACACCCTCCCGAACTATCCCAACACCCCCACCCCCACCTACCATCTCCGAAGAGAAGGGTGTAGCCTCCGGCCGGGTACCGGTAATTGCACCGTCCACGACCCGACCGCGCCTAGGAATTGATGTCCGCCAAGGGGCTCCCGACATGTGGGCTTCAGGCCGGACATCCCGAGCTGGGTCGAGGGAGACGTCGCCAAATGTAGGAAGACAGGCCCTCGGGGCTTGCCCCCTATCGTCCGCAACTCCACAAGCCAGCTCCCTCCACACCACAGAGACTGGGAGGGTGATGGGACCACCTCCCACACCTCCACAGACAGGCGACCAGTCTCGCTGGTCGCCCGCAGCAGGCCGGAAGCGCGTCTCGCCCTGGTCAGTCTCGCCAACCGGCGGAGTCAGTCCGAGAGCGCGAGCGCGCACAGCATCCGACTCGTGGGCCCCGGCTAGTTCTCCATGAACTGACCTGTTTTAACCCTTTTAGCATAGCTCTCAATACAAGCTGTTTTACAATGGAACTGCAGGGGTTATAGAAGCAGTGCCCATGACTTGCAGGCAGTGCTAAGCAGGGTCTGTCCGGTGGCGTTCTGTCTACAGGAGACTAAGCTGTCGCCGGACACCTCAATCAAGGTGAAATGCTACACCCTCCACCGAAAAGAAGTAGCATCTGACACCGTTTCACATGGTGGAGTGCTACTAGGCATCCACCATAGTGTTCCCTCGCATCCACTACTTTTGAACACACGCCTTCAAGCCGTCGCTGCCAGGGTGCACTTTGGTCGGCAAATGATTTCATTATGCAGTATTTACCTGCCCCCTGGAACCCCATTTCCATCTGCCGAGCTGAAGCTTCTTCGCTCTCAGCTCCCCGAGCCGGTTCTAATTCTAGGCGACTTCAACTCACATCATACCGTTTGGGGATGTGAAGATGTCAACGGGCGTGGGCGTCTTATGGAGCAGTTTTTACACGATGAGTCGCTGTGTGTCTTGAACACAGGCACCAGAACCCATTTCAGTATGCCATCTGGACAAACCTCTGCGCTAGACCTCGGTATCTCTAGTCCTCAACTTGTGCAATATTTGAATTGGTCGGTTGACACTGACCCTATGGGACGTGACCACTTTCCTGTATGGCTGGAATATCGTGACAGCCCTGTCCTTGGATAGAGGCCGCGGCGATGGAACCTTCGCAAGACAAATTGGGCTGAATATACAACACAAATAGAAACAGCTTACTCCGCCGATGGGCAGGAGAAACCACAAAGTATAGAACAGTTCACATCACTGCTCCTAAGTTCTGCATCCGCATGCATACCTCGCACCTCCGGTGCTCCCCGGCGTACTCCGGTCCCATGGTGGACGGAGGAATGCGGAGACGCCATCCGCGCAAGAAAAGGAGCATATCGTAAATTTAGTAACAATAGTAATACTGAAAACATGGTCGCCTTTCTGAGGGCCAGGGCCCTGGCACGTCGCACTATACGATCAGCCAAAAAGCTATCATGGCGAGAATATGTGGGCCAAATAAACAAAAATACCCCGACTACACAAGTATGGTCCAGAATAAAACGCATTGCAGGCCAGCATTCATCCGTTCCCCTACCCGTGCTACGCATGGGTAATATGGACGTGACCAAACCTATCGATGTTGCAAACGAAATTGCGCGCGCCTTATCGGAACGTAGCCGTGGCAGTAATTGGGATCCGCAATTCTTGCGTCACAGGTCGGGTTGTGAAAAGCTCCCCACTGACTTTGCCACAAGTGACAGCATATCATATAACCAGCCATTTACAATGTCCGAGCTTACTTCCGCCATGGGGAAGCTCCGAAGTGTATGCCAAGGCCCAGACAACATGCACAACGAAATGATAAAGCATCTTCCTCCATGTGCGACCGAAGCACTTTTAAACATCTTCAACCATCTCTGGAAACAAGGCAACTTCCCGGTAGCGTGGCGAGAGGCAGTAGTGATACCAGTGCTAAAACCGGCCAAGAGCGGACTGGAACCGCTCCACTATCGCCCAATAGCCCTCACTTCCTGTTTGTGCAAGCTGATGGAAAGACTGGTAACTACCAGACTAACGTGGTTTTTAGAAGTTCATAACTTGTTCTCAAACGCACAGTGCGGTTTTAGGAAGAACCGGAGTTCGATTGACCACATCTTAACCCTGGACACGGCAGTACGCGTAGCGTTTAAGCAGAAACTGCACGTCGGCGCTGTCTTCTTTGACATTGAAGCAGCTTATGACACGACTTGGCGCCAGGGTATTATTGCAAAGATACATAAAAGCGGTATTCGGGGATCCATGGGGTTATTCATACGTAATTTTCTGGCCGACAGACATTTCCGTGTTCGCATTGGCCACCAGCTGTCCAGAAGATTCGTACAGGTCAACGGCGTGCCACAGGGAAGTGTGTTAAGTGTAGCACTGTTTGCGATAATGATAAATGATATTTGCGACGTACTTCCACCACAACTTGGTCGGTCTCTATTTGTAGACGACTTTGCCATCTGGTGTAGCACAGCTAGACTATCTGCTATGTCGAGACGTCTCCAATTGGCCGTTCAGAAACTTGAAAGATGGGGTGCACTGAATGGATTTTTTTTCAACACAAAAGACAACCGCAATGCATTTCTGTCGCCGGCGTAACTGTGCAGGATTCTGCCTCAGTTTGTATGGAAACCAAATACCGATGCCACCTGCGGTGAAGTTTCTTGGCGTGACTTTTGATTCACGTCTTAGTTATACAGAACACTTTAGAACACTCCGCGACAAGTGTTTTAAATCGCTGAACCTATTCAAGTGTGTATCTCGCACTAGCTATGGAGCTGACAGATACTCACTGATCATGTTGTATCGCTCACTGATACGGTCTAAACTGGACTACGCTTGTTTTATTTACGATGGAGCACGCAGTTGCACCAAACGAGCACTGGACACTGTTCATCACACCGCTATGCGCATCGCGACCGGAGCATTTCGCACGTCACCCATCGTAAGCCTTCTGGCGGAAGCACATGAGCCGCCTCTATGTCTGCGCAGAGAAAGGTTGGGAATGCGGTACGCCTGCAAGCTCCGCCAGTTCCCTGCTCATCCGACTTACCCGCATGTCTTTTCGCGTCGACTACGGACCCTTTTTTCTGGGGAACGGAATCTGAATGTCGCCCCGTTCGGTGTGCGCGTTCGAAAGCTTCTGCAAAATAGTCAAGTTCAACTTCAGGGAATTCGGAGAGCCCAGGACATGGAAACACCCCCATGGCAGCTGATTGCACCGGAGGTGGATGTATCTCTCGCGAAAATCAGGAAAGCCGATGTCCCTCCAGTAGAATTGCGTGCACTTGCGCTGCAACATATAGAAACATTCCAGGATTGGGTGCAACGTATACTGACGGCTCTCGAACAGAGGATGGTGGGCAGCGCTTTTGTCTGCGGATCTGTCGCCCGCTCATTTACTCTCCCGATGTACGCATCGGTGTACTCGTCGGAACTTGTAGCTATTACGAAAGCGCTATGTTTCAT
>JAOTOM010000890.1:0-49845 GCA_034440615.1 Ashinkailepas kermadecensis | reverse complement strand
CTTTTCACATCTACATACCTTAATGTCTTAACTAGGACGAACTGTCTCTGCTATTCGGTATATCGGTATGTCAGTTCAATAAATCAGTGTTCTCGCACCCAGACCCAGCGAGCGGTTTTACTGGACTCTCCAGGACAACGGTGGCGACACGACACCGCAACGGAATCCCTATTTATCTTCTTCCTCTATCCTAAGGAGGTTGACCACACTTAGGTGAAGGTTGGGTCAGACCTGCACTTTACAGGTGTTAATTGGCAACAACTTACCTCCTGGCTCTATTATAGCCAGCCTGACCAATACCACTACGCCTCTACTCCCTAGTGGTCTCCCAGATCCTGCAAGCTATACACGCACCTAGGCGCTACAAGTGTGCGTGTTCTATCCCCACGCTGGGCTATGGGCATAAAATGCCAGAAGTAATATGAAAGGATTCTGAATTGTGTTATGTGAGTTTGTTTAATTGTATCAAAATGTTTGTGCTATCTGTTTCTAGGTTGAATAGAAATGAACATACATCCACATTCCTGCCATGCAAACGCAAAGTACAAGCTACGGCTTGTAAAGGTGAATTCAGTGTAATTTGTGTATGTGTAAAATCATTGTTGATGTACAGTACTGTACCGGCCAACAGATGTGGTCCACGGACCTCATCGTGACGGTACAGTGGAAGTAATTGGAAATATTTAAATTATATGTATTGGTGGGTAAGATTACCAGGTTTCCCGAATTGCGATGAGAATAGGTGTGAGAATACTAAAGAAAGCTCTACTTTCGGCCCATTTGGATATTAAACTACGGCAATTCCATTGTAAAAATACAGACATTGGGAGAAATATTATTGTTTGGGGTGCACCTTTCGATGCGTGCCTCATCCATGCGTGGAGGTCAGGCGGGCGTGTGGTTTGAGGTCGGACGGCTGCACCCGAGCCGTCCGGCTGGTCGGTGACCTTGGCGGCCGTCTCATGGCGGCCTGCCATTGCCGCAGGGGACGCCCGCCGGTTGGGAGTCGGTCGGGTCACGTGGTCGCCGGCTTGCACCGGGTTCGGGTTGGTGCACCACCGAAGTGGCTCGCGTTGCCCCGGCAGCCGAATGGCTGCGGGGTCTGAATTCCTTGCGGAATTTGTTGGCGTTTGTTTGGTCGGAATGGTCTGTGTTGGCAGCCAGGGTGGTTTGTGTCAGTGTGGTCAGTGGAGTAAGTTTTTTTAGAGGAGCTAAACCGGGAATCATGTCTGTTTGCATCGAGGCAGAAGTAGTGTTGACGCGACGTGTGGGGGAGCAACGGTGGCCGCCTGGGCGTACGTTTTGGTCGAGGGGGGAGGTGGCTTCCACAGATCTTCGTGCCTGGGGTATGACACCCCGGTCGTGGCTTGACGGCGCACACTTCCTTCTCTTTGCGCCAAACTGGGCATTGATTGGAAGTGGCGAGGTGATCGGAAGTGTTACAACTGAGGAAGTGGGTAGGCTTGGAGCAGGTGGAATCTGGATGTGGTGGTTCTCCGCACTTAGGGCATCTGGCGGTTTGGCGACACGTCTTACTGCCATGGCCGAAGCGCTGGGAATTAAAACAGCGGAGAGGATTTGGAATAAATACGCGGACTTGGAATCGGATGTAGCCGGCGAGGAGGGTCCTGGGAAGAGTTGTAGAGTTGAAGGTAAGGACAAGGAGGCTTGTATCGCGTTTCTGGCCGTCTTTAAATGAGGTAATGCGGTGGACGTGGGTCACCCCTCCGGCCTGAGCTCCGTCTGGATGTCCGCATCAGTCATGAAGCGGAGCTCCGGCGCGAAGACGGTGCCCTTGGTGGTGTTGCGGTTGGAATGGAGAGTGATGATGACGGATTTCCACAAAATGTGGTGGCGTGGAGGAGGGCTTTGGTTTGGGCTCGGGATTGGGTTTTAATGACCAAGGTTCCGTTGGCAGGGGCTTCAATGTCGGGATTGGCTAGGGAGCAGATGGCAAGGAGTTGTTTAGTCGGCCAGAAAACGTTGATACGGCGGAAGGAAACGGATTCCTCGACAGGCTTGACTACAATGTAAGAGCCAGCACTGCCGAGGTAGGGTTCAATGGGCTGGATGGGTTCAGGTAGGGAGGGCGAGGTCTGGTTTGAGCGTGGGTCAGCGGCGTGAAGAGTGATGGTCTGGTCTGGATTGCGAGGCGAGGTCGTGGTCTTGGGACGAGCAGGGTTCGGCGAGGCGCAAAGGGCTTCCATGGCGTCATCAAGGGGAATTGTCCGGCGCGGGTCATCAATGGTCGAATTCAGTGAGGGAACATCAGAGGCCAAGTCCGTGTTCGTGCGATGGTCGTCGGGTGTGGTCAGAGGAGGAAATTCCGAATCAGAGTCCTGTGGCGAGCTGGGGTCAGTGCCTTTCTTCCTCTTTTTCCCCATCACGGGAAAAAAACCTACCAAACGAAATCTAAATATACACGCAGAACAAAGGGAGCGAAAATACGATGACGACGAAAACGGGTGGGGTGACGGGTGTCACCCCACTAGAAAAGAAATGAGAAAAGAGGGTGTCGCCCCACGAAAATAAAAAAATAGGAAAACTGCAATAACAAGCAGTAAGAAAGCAGCGGAGTGATCAGCGGGCTCTGGACCAACCTATAGACGAGTTGAAGGTGTAGAGTGGTCTAGAAGTTGGTGGTGAAGAGTAGCAAGAAGTCGGAAGTGAAGATGTCGAGTTGATGGCAGGCTGGTCTTGCGAGATATGTCCACGATAGCTGGTAGCACGATCCACGATAGCTTATCCACGATCCACGTGTGTGTTGAACGTGCGTATCGGGTTATTCAGCGGTTTCCGTTTTGTTGGGTTGGGCACTTCGGCCTGCTCAGGTCATTTCGTGCCGTGAGTAGAATGGATGAAAATACTATGTTCTAAAAGTCAATTTACAAGTCCTGAAGTAAGTTGGTTTTTTTCGGAGAAAAATGAAAAGGAGATTGATGAGAGAAGGGTGTGTATCTCCTAATAGTGTGGGCAAAGAAAAGGGGGTGTTTTGTGTACGGCAGTAGTTGGTAAGTGTTTTCCGATGTTCATGGTATTTTTGACAGTGTAGGAGAATATGTGAAACGGTAAGATGAGTGTTGTATGATGGGCATGAAGGTCGTGGTGAAGCAGTGTAAATATATCGATGGGTGAGAAAAGTGTGACCTATGCGGAGCCGTGATAGAACTTTTTCTTCTTGTCTGTTTTTATATGATGTGGTCCAGTTTTTGATGACAGGTTTGATGAAACGTAATTGTGTGTAGTTTGTGGTTTCAGTCCATTGGTGGTTCCAAAAATGTCGAATGTTATGTCTTATTGTTGATTTGATGGCGTCAAAATGTGGTGGGATTTCTGTGATGTGTGGTAATTGTAATGATTGTTTGGCGAAATGATCTGCTTCCTCGTTTCCTGGGATGCCACAGTGACTGGGCACCCACAGGAAACGGACCTTCATGCCCTTCAGATGAAGTGTTTCGAGTGTATCATAAATGGAAATATGGCAATGGTGCGAAAAGGAAAGTGAAGAAAGAGATTGAAGAACAGATTTTGAGTCGGAACAAATGACGACATGGCGCATGGGGTGACAAATTGAACGGTTGCGGACATAGCGAAGGGCAGTGAGAATGGCGTGAAATTTGGCGATGAAAATGGAGGTCCCGTTTGGCAAGCGATGTTGTTGTGTGTATGTACCGGAAACAATGTCATTTCCTGTGCAATTTGCGTCTTTGGATCCGTCGGTGAAAACAAAAGGAACATGGTGATAACGAGAACGAAACTGGTGGAATTGAGCATAGTTTGAGTATTTGTCAAAAATATTTCGAACATTTCGTCTGTTTATTTGCAACTCGGCCGACAAAAGAAATGGTAAAAATTGAGTTCGAATTTCGTTGCGATGATACACGGTTTGTCAAAAGATACAGATACTAAACCAGTGGCGTCGCCACGAAATTCTTCCAGGGGGGGCAAGGTCGAAAGGGGGCCTCCTGTTCCCCGAAAGGGGGCCTCCATTGTGTTAGGGTCTCATATTGTTTTTAGGCTCTTATACTATGGTTCGAGGATGGGGAACATGATTTCATATTGGTTTTTTGTTTGTTCTTGGCATGGTGCATCATTTACTCAAAACGCAATAGCACTAATCATTTTCGCTGAAAACTGGACCATACCAGGGTATAAATAAGTAATATCTGGATAAATACATAAGTGCCAAAACAAACCATCGTCTCAATGCTTTCTCGAATCTTCCCGCTGGTCTCTAGATTGCAGCGAGCTGGCGGGGCTGGTGCTAAGCATATCTTACAGATATCTGCCATTGATCAACCCACTTTTAAGTCCTCCAAGTCTAACTGAATATAGTTAGATTCATCACTACTGTTATTTATTCTCACCAGCTTGATGTCATAAGCAAAGCTTGAACGACCATTTCTCAGTCCAAGGACGACAATTTCGTAAAGGTGACAACGAGAAGTGGACTGCATTGTTTTTTTAGCGTCATCTTAGGAATTTGTTTATTTTTATAACATTTGGTGCTGGCTGCAAGGCAACTGTCACGAGCTAAAATATATCCTCAGCGAATAAATTCACGGCAAGAACTAGCATTGAACACCAATGCATAAATGACAATGCAACAATGCAACAATGTCAGTACATACATAATCCAAGCCTTCAAATTCCACGCTGTCACGCCCATCGTTTTCGCTGTGCTGTACCGTTTTGTAAATGACGTTGAGAAGGTATGGAAGCTGGGAAGCTCTAATCATGCAGGCTGTAATAACAGAAAAGAAGTTTGTTGGAAGAAAATGCATTTAAAAACATCATTCATCCCATTTCATATGGGGCACGGATGTTGTATTGTATGCTTATGAGGGGGTAATTTGTCCCCTCAATGTTGGCTTTTCCCCATGGGCGTATGTTTCGGAAAATTATTGAGGGACCAGTGGAGTACCTATATTTGCGTCAAGCAGGATGGGGCAAACGGATTTGCAGGGGGGGGCACCTACGCCCATTAAAAAGGCCTTGGATTTCGACCGCTATTTTGTCAAAGGGTACATTTCGAAATAATATAATTAGTCATCAACTAAATTGTCCTGTGGAGGGGCCTAATCTACCACTATGGTTTCTGATTGGTCGGATTTCAACCCTAACTCCACCACTCATTTCTAAGGTTTTCTTTTGGTGTCCCTTTTAAGTTACCTCACACTGCTGAAATTACACCTATACCACAAACCCGGATCGGTAACCCAAAAAATCAAGCTGGAGCCCTCCAAAAAAGGAGAGATTACAACAAATAAATGTCCGGGTCAGGAAAATGGCTCTGTTGCATCGAACATTTTTTTTTCCAGATGCCTCCAAAAATTGCGTATGACACCGAAAAGCAGACCGGATCTCGAAAAATCGAGGTGGGATGCAAAACATGGCGTCAGAGGTTCGAAAAATCAGGCCGGGATTCGGACTTTTAAAAAAAACAGAAAAGATCCATAAAAATCGCGTTGAGCCCAGAAAGCTGGCGTTGGGTCTCCGGAACCACGCGCCTGGGCGCGATAAGTCGCGCTGGGACCCAAAAAAACTCACACCGAAGCCCCAAAATCATACTGGGGCCCCACAAATGTGCGTCAGAAGCCCGAAATATACACAGCGGGACCCTAAGAGTACAACGGTGCCAGAAAGTACAACTAACCCTCCAAAGCGCACAGAGTCTCCCAAAAAGCGATAGGGTCCTAAAACATGCGTTACAGCCCTAAATAAACATACCGGGAGCTCTAAGAAAAATACACTGCAAGCTCGCAAGGCGCACAGGGGCCATGAGAACGCACAAGGGCCTGGAAAAGAGGCTGGGGCCACAAAAGGCAACATGGTTCCGAAACGTACAAAACGACCGGGAGCTAAATAAACACATCGGGATCTTCGAAAACGCCCCGACACGTAAAAAATTGTCGGTGCACAAAAAAACACAACAAAGCCCTAAAACGAGCAGGGTTTAGAAGATGTATTAGGCCCATAACTTCAAAATAAAATGTATTACCCACCACTTTAAAATACAAAATTTTACAATTTCACGCATTCCAGTTCATAGCACCCGGTCGCCACGACGGCAACGTCAGTGCAAGTGCACACCCATTTTTCGTATTCGGTGCATTCGCCACACTTCGTGCGATGCTATGGTTTCTGCTAGGCCTTCTGCGTTTTGCTAATTGCTGCCACATGATACACTTGCGCCATATTTGGCGTGATGGAATGATTCGCATGGGCCTTCGCTTCGAAAAGTCGATTGATTAAATTCGATCATTAGTTTCCTACTTCCCACATTTTCTGGTAGCTATGAAATGCGGTTTCCGCTGAGCTTTGATGCACTTCATATCTTTGCTGCTATCCTCCCAGATTTGATACCGAACCGATGCCAAGCCTCGGCGTTCTTTTGGACCCGTTGCGTCTTTCTTGGTCTATGATTGTGTATTATGGCTCCAAGACATTTTTGTTAGGGGCCTAAAGCATTTTCGAACCCCATACTCGTTTTAGGGTTTGTTGAATTTTTGTGCACCGTGGATTTTTTTGACGTGTCGGGGCGTTTTCGAAGATCCCGATGTGTTTATTTAGCGCCCGGTCTTTTTGTTTGTTTTGGAACCATGTTGCGTTTTGCGTCCCCAACCACCTTTTCAGGCTATTGTGCGTTATCATGACCCCTGTGTGCCTTGGAGAGCTTCCGGTGTATTTTTTAGACCTCCCGGTATGTATATGTATGGCTGCAACGCATGTGTTAAGGCCCTGTCGCTTTTGTGAGACTGTGCGCTTTGGAGGGTCAGTTGTATTTTCGGCCCCCTTTGTGCTCTTAGGTTCCCGATGTGTTTATTTTGGGCTTCTGACGCACACTTGTGGGGCCCAAGTACAATTTTGGGGCTTCGGTACAATGTTTCTAGGTCCCAGAGTGGCTTATCGCACCCAGGCGCGTGGTTCCGGAGACCCAACCCCAGTTTTCTGGGCTCAATACGATTTTGTGAAACTATTCTGATTTTCTTAAAAGTCCGAATCCCGGCCGGATTTCTCGAGCCCTTGGCGCCATGTTTTTGTATCCCACCTCGAATGTTCGAGATTCGGTTTGTTTTTCGGTGCCGTACGCAATTTGTGAAGGCATCTGAAAATATGTTCGGTGCTCCAGAGCCATTTTTTTACCTGAGCATTTAGTTGTTGGAATCAATCCTTATTTTGGAGGGCTCCAGCTTGATTTGTGTTTGTGTTTGTGGTCACACTGTGCTTACGTGTGGCCCTAGACGGCAATTTTTTAGAGCTTCGACGGGACTACCGATGGGAATTGTGGGTCCCAAGCGCGATATTTGTGGGGCCCGGTTCGAGTTTGTGCGATGTGTTATATTTAGCTGTGGCCCCAACGCGATTTTGGCGGTTCCTGTCGCAATTTTTCGGGCCTCGGAGCGAGTTTTCCGGGGCTCGCCGTATTTATTTGGAGACCCATACGCGAATTCTGGTGGACCGACGCGAATTTTGGTGGCCCCAGCGCGATTTTTGAGGCCGCGACACGATTCTTGGGAGCTTATCCCTCTCAGGATGGAGGGGGCATTTGCCCTTTTGATATAGCACTGCGGCCACTGAAGGAGTTTTTTTTTGTACCAGAGTGACATTCCGGTTAAAATTGATTTGAGGGGGGCAGCTGCAACTTTTGGGGCCTCGGCGCGACCTTCTGGGCCTCCAGTGTGATTTTCAAGGGCTGTGACGCGACTTTTTGGGTCCAATGTGATCTTTCGGGCCCCGACGTCAATTTCTTGGATCCATAGCGCCAGCTATAGCGGCCTCGACACTTTTTGGGGGTCCAATGCGTTTTGGAGGCTTTTGGCGTCATTGTTCGGCCCCCAGAGTGATTATCCATGTCCGGATTGTTCTTCGTTGCTCCGGCTTCTTTTGTCTTTGTCCCAATGAGACTGTTGGGGCACGGTACGACCTGTCGTGCCCCTGGCATGACTTTCGTGGTCCGGGCGTGAATTTTTTGGTTCCCAGGCTCAGCGTAATATGCGGGGGCCCCGGCCGGATCTTTTGTGGCCCATATCGTGATTTTAAAATACCCAGAATCGACTCTTACTATTTCTTAGGGGTTCTTCTTGCAAATTATAAGCCTACTGTCGCGTCGTCTCATTTCCTAGAGCCTTTTACCGGTTTTCGATGTCTCCTTGTGTGTCCTACCCTCCTCCATATTCAATGGTCCTCCTCTCCCGTCTTGGAGGGCCTCCTCTTGCATTCTGGGGCCCCTTTAACATGGCATGGGGCTTCCTCTCATCTTCGAGGGGCATTTTCTGCCAAATTAGGGGCCTCTTGCCACGCCTCGTGTGCCTCCTCCTTTATCCTGGCAAAGCCTTACCCGTCTTGAGGGATCTTCAATTTTGGAAACCTCACCTCCTTCCATACCTGCTATCACTCCCATCTTAAGGGCCTCCCCTCATTTCCTGGGAACTCTTTCCGGTCTTCGGGACCTCATTTGGTCCTGGAGACCTACTCCTTCTCGAGTCCGGCAGGTGCCTCATTTCTCTTCTAGAGGCCTTCTTTTTCAAATTAGGGGCCTCCTCTCACGTCTTGGGGCTCTCCTGCTCTGCGCTCTGGATTCGATCTTTACCCATCTTAGGGTGGTCTCTTATCTCCTGGTGGACTCCTCTTCTCTCCCAGGTGCCTCCTCCGCCAAATTACTGGCAACCATAACCTATCTTAGTGGCCTTGTTATTTCCCGGGGACCTTCTTAGCGGTCTTCGAGCCTTCTTTTCCGCTTGGGCGCCATCTCTCTTATCCAATGGCCTTTCTCTCCTATTTTAGGGGACTCCTCGTTCATCATGGGGTCTCATTTCCAATCTTGTGTCGTTCTCTTCCGAATTAGGTGCCTCCTGCCACGTCTCTGGATCATCCTTTTCTATATCGGTGGAACCTCACCCGTTTGAGGCCTGCTTTTGCGTCCCCGAAACCTCATCTCATATCCAATGGCTTCCTTTTCCGGCTTAGGGCCTCCTCTCATATGCTGGGGCCTCCCTTCCGGTGTTGGAGCCTCTTTGCAATCCTGGTTGCCTCCGTGCCATTTTTGACACTCTCTTGACTTCTGGGGACTCCTACCCTCTCCTAGGTGACTCCTTTTTCAAATTAGGGGCCTCCTCTCACGTCATGGGGGCCTCCTTATCTGTGTCTGGAGCCTCATTATCCTCTTAGCAGGGTGCTTTTGCGTCCTAGTCCTAGATCTTCTCTTCCAGGTTCCTCCTCTTCCAAAATATGGGCCTCATCTGGCTGGTCTCGGTGGCCTTCTCTCATTCCTGCGCAGACCTTCTTACCCGTCTTGGGGCCCCTATTGCGTCCGGAGAAGTCTCCCCTATCAGGTCTTAATTTTATATTGCAGGGCATCCTCTTCCGTCTTGGGGGCCTCGTTTTCCAACTTAAGAATATCCTGCCACCCATTGGAAGCCTTTTCGCCTTACCTGGGTGGCTTCTTGCCCGTCTCGGTGGCATCCTTTCCGTCCTGAGGGCCTCCTTTTCGTGCTGGGGTCTCCTTTTCGTCCTGGGGCCTCCTTTTCGTCCTGGGGGCTACCTTCCTATCTCTGTTCTAAGTCTTAGGGGCTTCCTTTTGGTCCTTGGGTGCATCCTTTTCGTTCTAGAGGCATCCTTTTCGTCCTGGGGCCTCCTTTTTAGTCCTGGGGGCCTCCTCCCAATCTCTGTTCTACGTCTTGGGGGCTTCCTTTGCGTTCTGGGGCATCCTTTTCGTCCTGGGGGCCTCCTTTTCGTCCTGGGGGCCTCCTTTTCGTCCTGGGGGCCACCTCACAATCTCTGTTCTACGTCTTAGGGGCCTCCTTTTCGTCCTGGGGGCCTCCTTTTTCGTCCTGGAGTCCTCCTTTTCGTCTTGGGACCTCATCCAAATCTCTGTTCTAAGTCTTGGGGGCATCCTCTTCGTCCTTTGGTGCATCTTTTTCGTCCTGGGGTTGGTTGGTTGATTGTTGGAGTGTAGGGGCGCATAGACTGCGTCATTCGTCCTGGGGGCCTTCTTTTCGTCCTGGTGGCCTCCTTTTCGTCCTGGTGGCCTCCTTTTCGTCCTGGGGGCCTCCTTCCAGTCTCTGTTCTACGTCTTGGGGCCTCCTTTTCGTCCGTGGGTGCATTCTTTTCGTCATGGGGTCTCCTTTTCGTCCTGGGGGCCTCCTTTTCGTCCTGGGGGCCTCCTCCCAATCTCTGTTCTACGTCTTGGGGCCTCCTTTTCGTCCTGGGGGCCTCCTTTTCGTCCCGGGGGCCTCCTTTTCGTCCTGGGGGCCTCCTCCCAATCTCTGTTCTACGTCTTGATGCCTCCTTTTCGTCATGGGGGCCTCCTTTTCGTCATGGGGCCTCCTTTTCGTCCTGGGGGCCTCCTCCCAATCTCTGTTCTACGTATTGGGGCCTCCTTTTTCGTCCTTGGGTGCATCCTTTTCGTCCTGGGGTCTTCTTTTCGTCCTGGGGGCCTCCTCCCAATCTCTGTTTTACGTCTTGGTGCCTCCTTTTCGTCCTGGGGCCTCCTTTTCGTCCTGGGGGGCCTCCTTTTCGTCCTGGGGGCCTCCTTCCAATCTCTGTTCTACGTCTTGGGGCCTCCCTTTTCGTCCTGGGGGCCTCCTTCCAATCTCTGTTCTACGTCTTGGGGCCTCCTTTTCGTCATGGGGGGCCTCCCTTTTCGTCCCGGGGGCCTCCTTTTCGTCCTGGGGGCCTGCTCCCAATCTCTGTTCTACGTCTCTTATAGAGACCTGATGATATTTCCTGGTGGCCTCGTCAGTCTTAAGGCCTCATTGACAGCATGATATTCTGTCCCGTCGGCCTCCTTGCTCACCTTTTCTGCTGTGCATTTGCGGATAGGGGCCTCCTCAAATTTCAGGGGGGCGCCGCCCCCAGTTTCACGGCAGGGGGGCGACTGCCCCCCCCCTGCCCCCCGGTGGCGACGCCCTTGCTAACAACAAACTAACAAAAATAGATCACGGCTCTCATAGGTAAACAAATTATGCTACAATGCGCAAAATAATGCAATATGGGCGCTATATGGCCATTGCAGTTCATGCGCTCATTAAACCCAAATAACGAACAAAAAATAATGCAACATGGAATAATACAATAACAATCAAGGTAAGGTAATCAAATACTGAATACTTTAGTTTTGTATTTGGTGCGCAAGATTTGTATCAGTCGCACCAGCCCCAGCAGCACCTAAGTTCAGAACCGGTCTTTCCGATATTATTTGTAGGAGTGGTGAGGATCGGACGTATGTGTGTGACATATTTTTGCTTATCAGGATGCTACGTACAATTCTGTAATCGAATAGCATGTTTGCTTTCTTTCGATAACTATTTGTCATGCTTAAGCGTTCTTGAATCGAAACGCCTGAAAACCAAAGTAGGTAGGTAGGTACCAACCAACCTAGGTAACTAAGTGCACTTGAAAGCAACCCTCAATGTATTAGAGTCTATGGAGTTCTCGCGATGATACTCCTACTTTCTTTTGAGGGGCCAAGTGCCTCCTTAATGTTGGCTTCCCCACCAAATAATTGCAACCTTTAACATGAGACCCTAGGGAGTGTGCCCCTCCAATCCATTTGATATTGCATGTATTGTTTGCATGTATCCATTGCCTTCATGTATTGTGCCCCCAATAATTTCCAGAAATAAATGCCTGTGTAGGTAGGTATGTATGCAACTAGGTAAGAGGGGTGTGTAAGGAAGTGATGTTCAGGGCCCATTGGTGTCCTTGATGGGATTTTATGGCTACCTGTCTATATTGCCTATGAATGTAGGTAGGCACCTATGTACTTAACAACATCACAAGGTTTCACTGATCCTCTGTCCACCCTGAAAATTTGACAAGATGTGGTAGTGTTAGTAACCCTACAACAATGACAATATTTATTCCCGACATAAAGTCCATAACATAATTGAAAAAAATGTGTGGCATCATAACAACATTTCCAAAAAGTCTGGCATTATGGCAATGTTGCCATGCCAAACAGTGGTGATCCAAATGCACCAGCTTGCATGCATGCCATCAAATAATAGTAAATTTGCAGTTTAAGGTAATTGTGAAATTATTGGAATTCCTTTTGTAATGGATTGTTTATGAAAGTGGTTAACTTGATGCAACTACCCATTTTTTTGTGAATGTATACATGTCAGTGGGCAGGCAAAATAACACCAAAAAGTGGGTTGGCATTGGGTAATATCACATAAAAATAATGTTCAAGAGAAATAATAAGGGTAAGATTACCTAGTCTAATGCAGTCTAACCTTCCATGCAAGAAAACATTCTTTAAACAGGACATTTTTAGCCAGTTTATTTTTCTTGAACATTTGCAAATTATTGAAGCTAAGCTAACCTAACTGGATCTAACCTGATCTATTTTTAATGAAAATATTCTATTTTTTACAAGGAAATTTAAGATGTTTCCAACTTAAGAGAAAAGCCTAACCGAACCTAACCTAACCAAATCAAATCTTTTGTTTGCTTCATGGATGTAAAATATGTGTAAAGATTGTCATGTGTATATTTTAAAGTGCAATATTGCCCAAGTACTTCCAGGTATTCTTCCAGTCCAGTGGACTGCATGACTGAAGCAGTCGATATGCCCCTAAGCCCAAATAACCAACCAAATAACCAACCAGTCCAGTGGAGATAAAGGTGATCAGTTCATTGTTTCCTTTATCTGGATCTAAACTGGAATGAGCTTGCAGCAGCTAATATGATAGGATTTGCACTCAATGAAAGGCAGGTCATGAAACTCTCTGCTTTCTCATAGTGCTGCAGTGATGAAGCTTGTGAGCAACACATGAGTGACAAACTTGACAAGAAGTAAGAAAGTAGATATGTTAGCTAGGGAGGTGGAGAGCCTGAAGTGTTTAATACTGCAACTGAAGGCCAAGATTTGTAAGGAACTTGGCGTGGGGTTCTTGGATTTGTGGGGGGATTTCTGGGGGAAGACTGAAATGTTTGCATTAGATGGGTTACATTTGAGCAAGAGAGGAGTTGAATTGCTCAGCAATAGGTATGAGGAGGCTCTCAATAGGAAACAGGGAAACTAGGCAGGTCATGGGGGGATGTAGCTGATGGAGAGAGAAGTCTTGCAAACAAGGGAAGGAATGGTTTATCATGTTTTTATGTCAATGCCAGAAGTGTTAGGAACAAAATTGGGGGAACTGCATGCTTATATGTTGTCTGAAAAGCTAGATTTGGTATGCATAACAGAGGCATGGGTTAATGAAAGCATTTTTGGAGACAACTTGCAAGAATTCGAATTGACAGGCTACAACATGCATGCTTATCAAAGGCAGGCAAGGATAGGAGGAGGTATACTGTTGTATGTCAGACAAGAAATGAAATGTCATTCCATAGAAGATAGTGTACATGATGAAGGTGTAGAATCCTTGTGGTTAGATATCATTCTGAAAAATGGAACACAATTTAGGGTTGGGGCATTCTATAGACCTCCAGACCAGAATGAAAACACGGACAGGTTGATGCAGGAAGAGATAAGTAGGAGAGTAAAGGAGAGAACTGTTTTGTTGGGGGATTTCAACATAACAGGATTGGGAAGCAAAACTATAGGTCTAAACAAATCGGGAAGAAGCTTCATGGATTGTTTTGAGGAGAATTTCTTTTTTCAAATGATACATGAACCTACAAGGGAAAATGAAATATTAGATCTTGTGCTTACTAATGAGGAAAATTTTGTACAAAATGTGAACATAGGAGAGACTTTGGGTAATAGTGATCACAACATTATACGATTCTCATTGTATGTTGGAAATGTAGGAACCAATAAGACATTGATTTGCATACTTTTGCTAAAGGGAATTACAATGAGTTCAGGATCTTCCTGAATGAAATTGATTGGGAAGACTTATTGAAAGGCTTAGATGCTTATGAAATGTGGAGAATGATAAAATATAAACTATTTCAAGGTCAGGATAGGTTCATTCCCAATAGGCAAATTAGATTAACCAGGGTTCAGCTCCCTTCATGGCTGACCAGGGAAGTAAAGCATTTACTGGAGTCAAAGAAGCAGGCATTCAAGAAACTAAAATATGCTAACTCTGAGGTAAACCTCAAATCATATCAAATAGCTAGAAATAAAGTTAGGAGGTGTGTTAGGGCATCTAAAAGACTGGCTGAAATCAAATTAGCTCGGGAATGTTCAGCAGGTAATGCTAAGAGATTCTTTAGTTTCTACAAATTTAAGGCTAAAAAGTGTGGTGTAGGACCACTGGAGGTAGATGGGGAATTAGTGGTTGATGATTGTGATATTGTGGAATCCTTAAGCAAGCAATTCTCATCAGTCTTTACTCAGGATAATTCTGGTAGAATAGAAACAACTGAATCATATGCCATGACAGGTGATAGGTTGGAGTATCTTACGATAACTACAGAAGCTGTAGAAAAGCAGTTGCAGAATATAAAGCCTAATAAAGCTTCTGGACCAGATGATATATATGCTAGGGTCTTAGTAGAGTGTGCTAAAGCTTTAGCAGTTCCTCTAGGTATACTTTTCAGGCGGTCTATGGAATACTCTGAAGTGCCTGAAGATTGGAGAAATACAAATGTAGTTCCAATTTTCAAAAAGGGAAGTATGAAGTGTGTAGGGAACTACAGGCCAGTCAGTTTGACCTCAATAGTTTGCAAGGTACTAGAAAAACTGGTTAAACAGAATGTTCAGATTCATCTTGACAGGCACAATCTTTTAAGGGATACTCAACATGGATTTCGATCTCGAAGGTCTTGTTTAACTAACCTTTTGGAGTTCATGGAGTATGTTACTAAAGAAGTAGACAATCAAAACAGGATGGATGTTGTGTACTTGGACTTTAGCAAAGCTTTTGATAAAGTTCCACATAGGAGGCTAATTCATCAACTACAGCAACATGGGATTGTTGGAAAAGTTCTAGGTTGGATTGAAGCATGGTTGAGGGGAAGGAAACAAAGGGTAATGTTAAATGGATGTAAATCTGATTGGAAGGATGTTCTGAGTGGAGTACCACAGGGCTCTGTTCTAGGGCCACTTCTCCTTATCATCTTTGTAAATAACATTGAGGTAGGGCTGAGGAATAGAGTGTTCAAATTTGCTGATGACATCAAACTGGTAGGAGTGGCAAACAGTTGTGATCAATCTAGTAATATTCAACTAGACTTGGAGGACCTAAAAAAGTGGGCTGATCAATGGCAGATGTCTTTTAACTATGACAAGTGTAAGGTTATGCATCTGGGGTCTGGAGGTGAGACTTTCAGATATACAATGGGAGGGAGGGAACTGGATGTTATTGAAGAGGAAAGGGACTTAGGTGTGTTGGTTTCAAATGACCTTAAAGCAGAGAAACAATGTAGCTCAGCTAGGAACAGGGCACTCAGAATGCTGGGACTCATTAATAGAAGTGTGATGTATAAGAGCAAGGAAGTCATGAAAAAACTGTACTTAGCATATGTGCGACCCCACTTGGAATATTCTGTGCAAGCTTGGAGCCCCTACCTAGAAAAGGATATAGACAAGTTAGAAAGAGTGCAACGCAAAGCAACTAAACTCATCAGTGGACTAGGTAGCTTAGAATATGGAGAAAGGCTTGTGGCATTAGATATGTACTCACTCAAGTATAGGAGATTAAGGGGGACATGATTGAAATGTACAAAATTGTTAAAGGACTAGATCAGGTCAATTTAAATGGTGCTCTTCAGTTTAAAGTA
Organism: Ashinkailepas kermadecensis; assembly: GCA_034440615.1. Lineage (NCBI taxonomy): Eukaryota > Metazoa > Arthropoda > Thecostraca > Neolepadidae > Ashinkailepas > Ashinkailepas kermadecensis. The sequence continues at coordinate 34,164 of JAOTOM010000890.1, read as the reverse complement.
TCACACAGGGGTCACCAACTCAGGTTAGACAAGTTGAGGTGTAGGACAGTTAAGCGACAGCAGGTCTTCAGTCAAAGGGTTGTTGATCAGTGGAATGGGCTGCCTGCTGATGTTGTGGGGAGTTCCTCATTGAATGTATTTAAAAGTAGGGTGGACAAATTTTTTAGGCAGGAAAATCTTGTTTTTGATTTCTAATTTGGATGGAGGGGATAATATTTATGTTAAATGTGCACGACACAGACCCCTTTAAGCAGGGGCTATGGTAGCACAATGGGTATGATGGGAGGAGCTTGCAATTGTTGAGGGTGTTATGCAATAGCAAGTGGATGATGCTAGATAGGCTGGGATATATAGCTTCCTAGGAACTTGGGATTAGGGATTGATTGGGGTGAGAATATGTACATTTCTAGTACCTTTTCTAGATAGGCTTAACCCAGATGGGCCCCTGTGGCTCTTATTAAGCCTTAACACTTTATGACTTTATGACTTTAAACTGTAATTGACTTACCAAAGGATTGTTTTAATGCACTGGATGATATGCAGTCATAAGTCCCTGCATTGCCTTCTGGGCATAGTTCTATCATGTGTGAACAGTATATACTGAAACATAAATATGATCTAAAAATCTTAGATTTGATCCAAAAAGTTGTCACTTACAGGAAAGCAGTATCCACTGTTTGGTATTATTGCAATTTATGTCATTTGCAAGACAAGTTTTGCACATGTTTTATCTCTGTACAGGAAAGCATGACATTAGGCTAGGCTAGGTTAGTTTAGGTTAGTTTTCTATTTGAAAAAATGAAGTAAACTGAAATTTTGCAAGGAAGTTGCAATGCAATGCAATTGGTGCAAGGTTGTGTATGGGCAATGGAAGCCAAAATTATCCTCTCCAAGTATGATGCTGTAGCTTTTCTCTCCAAATCCAGAATTCCAACACAAATCCCCTTGATGCTCTAAAAAGTCTTGAGGCACCCATGTTCAGAGCTATGGTACATGTGACTGCCAGATGTACTGACATGATACAAATATTATTCAGCACAAAAAGATATTTTAATCTAAAATATCATCCAAATTTACACCCCACCTCAACAGCATGACTGTCATTTTAGCTTTGGTTCTCTTTTCCTTCTTCTGTTTATGTTGCAGACAGAAGCTAACATGTTCAATGATAGCCATTTTACTTCTTTTTCAGACAGGCTTGCTACCTTGCATACATTGATGACTCAAATTTTAGTCAATTCAATAGAATGCATATGTGTAATGACTGCATTGTTTTATTCATGATTGCAGCTAGAACAAAATTGAAATAAATGGTTTATGACCACCAAAGATCAATATTTGTTTTACACAACAAATGCATCAATTTGCAATGGTACAGGGAATTGCTTTCAGGATATTCCAGACCACTGCATTCTGGGTATTGGACATCTCCATGGCCAGCTCACAAAGTATGGCCATTTTGATCAGATCTGATTGGTGTGCAGTGATATGGGCAGCTACATACTGGTGCTCACCATGACAGGCAGTGGTCATTGCTCAGTGGACGAGTGATGCAGTCGATCCACACCAATGGTTGATGACTCATGAAATGTGATAGGTTTTGGTGCACAAACAATATGTTGTGTGGCATGTTGTTGTGTTAATCGGGGGGATTCCCTTTGGTGCATTCAAGACTATGCTCACATTTCTGGTGTGCCTATGGCAGTGATACATTATTCGTGAAATAGGGCGGAATATACCACTTTCTGAACACTCAATCGACATCCTGCTCCTTGATGCATGCTTATGAAGTATTTGTGTCTCCTTTCTAACAGTATCCCATTTATAAGTATCATGTTCATGCTCTCAATAAGGAATGGTGATGCTCAAACATTTTGTAGTGCAATTTCAGGTAAAGCAATTACCTAAAATGTGATACTGCATACAATACCAGTTTATAGCATAGGTATTAGTTGCCCTATCCTGAATATAGCTCTTCCTAAATTCTGAATCTCAAAACAAATGATGAAGGTGCATTCATAAGTAACTACACTATTGATTCAAAGATGAGTCTGAAAGACATCAAAATCATTTTAAAAGACATTCCATGGCAATCATTCCATGGCAACTTTTGACATCCTACTGTGCTCGTTTCGACATTTCACACCTAACGAAAATGGGCGCTAAATGACCAAACCGAGTTGATGCGCCCTAAAACTCAAATAACCAACCAACCAACCTAACGAAAAACCATTATTTTAAGCCTATTTAAGACCATGCTTGTATTTTTGGTGTGCTTAATGGAGCAAGCTTCCATACTTTGCAGAATGGCTGTAGTGGATGTGTCTGTGAGTTGCATTCTGCTTGTTGGGAGCAGCAGTGCAGTGGTGGGAATGTCGACACCCAACTTGCATGACATGGACAGAACATACCATGTGAAGCAGATTCATATGTAGCACCAAACTTGCAAATGTACATCCCACATTTGTGGTACATGCTAAGCTTCTTTTCCATAGACTGCAATATCATGCTCAGTAGTGGAATTTCAATGAACAATTTGAATGTTGTAAATCAGTATGAGGCTTCTTCATTTACTTATCAATGCATATCTAAGGATGTTTCAATTGGCATTCAAAATCCTAACTTTTACCCCATGATGATTTTTCCTCAAAATCATCAGATGGGCACTAAATGACCAAACCTGGTCGATGCACCCTAAAACTCAAATAACCAACCAATCAAAATCATCAGAGTACATACACTGCCATCATAGAACATTTTGTCATGAGAAATATACACTGTTGAAGTGTATCCCCAACAGTGTTAACTCACATCGTCTCAGGGGGAGTCTTTTTCCACCCTGTAAGATTTTATGCAGATAGTGAAAACAGCTCTCAGCAGTGCCCCAAATGCCCAGACATACATATCCTAGATCCAGACCTTCATTCAGGCAGCAGCACATTGTGTAGTTCCAGATGGAGAGTAAGGATGCCATTGACATTTCCGGATTTATTTTGTTCAACTTATCATTGCTGACAATATTATCAATAAATTACAGGCAAAAACTAGTTATCTACCATAATGTGCAGGTGTATGAACATAATTTTGCAAAGTGAAAAGAAAGAAGAAAATTGTCCTCTGAATTTGGTGGACTAAAAATGTGTTAAATCCAGGTCTCCAACCATTAAGTCCTACTCTGGTGATAGTTTGGTCATCTGTTCACCTGTGATGACAACATACCAGTGTGTGTGTGTGTGTGGGACAATGTTAGCAGATGTTACACCCCAAACATTGGCAGCTCAACATGGTGCCAGGAAGCAGTAATGTAGAAATATGAAACTGTAGATTTGTGGTGTCTGCCACCCTGATGTAGCATGCCATGCATTTCCCCATTGACAGTTTCCTATCGCCGGCAGTGAGGCCCATCCTTCAGCACTAGATCTTGTGTCATCGAGACCACTGCAGCTGTGCTGAACCTGGGACATGGCGCCTGGTGTGTTGCCCCGCCTGTTTTCAGTGTGACCTGGTGCTGGGACATAGGACCTGATGTGTCTCCCCACCCACTGGCAGTGTAGCCTGATGCCAGGACGTGGGGTCTGATGTGTCTCCTCACCAATTGGCAGTTTGACCTGGTGCCAGGACATGGGACCTGATGTGTCCCCCCCCCACCCACTGGCAGTGTAGCCTGATGCCAGGACATGGGGTCTGATGTGTCTCCCCCACCCACTGGCAGTGTAGCCTGATGCCAGGACATGGGGTCTGATGTGTCTCCCCCACCCACTGGCAGTGTAGCCTGATGCCAGGACATGGGGTCTGATGTGTCTCCTCACCCACTGGCAGTGTAGCCTGACGCCAGGACATGGGGTCTGATGTGTCTCCCCCCCACCCACTGGCAGTGTAGCCTGATGCCAGGACATGGGGTCTGATGTGTCTCCCCCACCCACTGGCAGTGTAGCCTGATGCCAGGACATGGGGTCTGATGTGTCTCCTCACCCACTGGCAGTGTAGCCTGACGCCAGGACATGGGGTCTGATGTGTCTCCCCACCCACTGGCAGTGTAGCCTGATGCCAGGACGTGGGGTCTGATGTGTCTCCCCCCCACCCACTGGTAGTGTAGCCTGACGCCAGGACATGGGGTCTGATGTGTCTCCCCCACCAATTGGCAGTGTAGCCTGACGCCAGGACATGGGGTCTGATGTGTCTCCCCACCCACTGGCAGTGTAGCCTGATGCCAGGACGTGGGGTCTGATGTGTCTCCCCCCACCCACTGGTAGTGTAGCCTGATGCCAGGACATGGGACCTGATGTGTCTCCCCACCAATTGGCAGTTTGACCTGGTGCCAGGACATGGGACCTGATGTGTCCCCCCCCCCACTGGCAGTGTAGCCTGACGCCAGGACGTGGGGTCTGATGTGTCCCCCCCACCCACTGGCAGTGTAGCCTGATGCCAGGACATGGGGTCTGATGTGTCTCCCCACCAATTGGCAGTTTGACCTGGTGCCAGGACATGGGACCTGATGTGTCCCCCCCCCACTGGCAGTGTAGCCTGACGCCAGGACGTGGGGTCTGATGTGTCTCCCCACCCACCCACTGGTAGTGTAGCCTGATGCCAGGACATGGGGTCTGATGTGTCTCCCCCACCAATTGGCAGTTTGACCTGGTGCCAGGACATGGGACCTGATGTGTCCCCCCCCACCCACTGGTAGTGTAGCCTGATGCCAGGACATGGGGTCTGATGTGTCTCCCCACCAATTGGCAGTTTGACCTGGTGCCAGGACATGGGACCTGATGTGTCCCCCCCCACCCACTGGTAGTGTAGCCTGATGCCAGGACCCCCCCCATGGGGCCTGATGTGTCTCCCCCACCCACTGGCAGTTTGGCCTGGTGCCAGGACATGGGACCTGATGTGTCCCCCCCACCCACTGGTAGTGTAGCCTGATGCCAGGACATGGGGTCTGATGTGCTCCCCCCACCCACTGGTAGTGTATCCTGACGCCAGGACATGGGACCTGATGTGTCTCCCCACCCACTGGCAGTGTAGCCTGATGCCAGGAGGGGTCTAATGTCTCCCCCCACCCACTGGCAGTGTACCTGATGCCGGACCTGATGTGTCTCCCCCACCCACTGGCAGTGTAACCTGATGACAGGCTGATGTGTCCCCCCACCCACTGGCAGTGTAGCCTGATGCCAGGACATGGGGCCTGATGTGTCTCCCCCCCACCCACTGGCAGTGTATGCCTGATGCCAGGACATGGGACCTGATGTGTCTTCCCTCACCCACTGGCAGTGTAGCCTGATGCCAGGACATGGGGTCTGATGTGTCTCCCCACCCACTGGCAGTGTAGCCTGATGCCAGGACATGGGACCTGATGTGTCTCCCCCCACCAATACTGGCAGTGTAGCCTGATGCCAGGACATGGGGCCTGATGTGTCTCCCCCACCCACTGGCAGTGTAGCCTGATGCCAGGACATGGGGTCTGATGTGTCTCCCCCCACCCACTGGTAGTGTATCCTGACGCCAGGACATGGGACCTGATGTGTCCCCCCCACCCCACTGGCAGTGTAGCCTGATGCCAGGACGTGGGGTCTGATGTGTCTCCCCCCACCCACTGGTAGTGTATCCTGACGCCAGGACATGGGACCTGATGTGTCCCCCCCACCCACTGGCAGTGTAGCCTGATGCCAGGACGTGGGGTCTGATGTGTTCTCCCCACCTACTGGCGTGTAGCCTGATGCCAGGACGTGGGGTCTGATGTGTCTCCCCCCACCCACTGGTAGTGTATCCTGACGCCAGGACATGGGACCTGATGTGTCTCCCCACCAATTGGCAGTTTGACCTGGTGCCAGGACATGGGACCTGATGTGTCCCCCCCCACCCACTGGCAGTGTAGCCTGATGCCAGGACGTGGGGTCTGATGTGTCTCCCCCCCCCCACCCACTGGTAGTGTATCCTGACGCCAGGACATGGGACCTGATGTGTCTCCCCCACCAATTGGCAGTTTGACCTGGTGCCAGGACATGGGACCTGATGTGTCCCCCCACCCACTGGCAGTGTAGCCTGATGCCAGGACGTGGGGTCTGATGTGTCTCCCCCGCCCCACCCACTGGTAGTGTATCCTGGTGCCAGGACATGGGACCTGATGTGTCTCCCCCCACCAATTGGCAGTTTGACCTGGTGCCAGGACATGGGACCTGATGTATCCCCCCCACCCACTGGCAGTGTATCCTGATGCCAGGACATGGGACCTGATGTGTCTCCCCCACCCACTGGCAGTGTAGCCTGATGCCAGGACATGGGGTCTGATGTGTCTCCTCACCCACTGGCAGTGTAGCCTGATGCCAGGACATGGGGTCTGATGTGTCTCCTCACCCACTGGCAGTGTAGCCTGATGCCAGGACATGGGGTCTGATGTGTCTCCTCACCCACTGGCAGTGTATCCTGACGCCAGGACATGGGACCTGATGTGTCCCCCCCCCCACTGGCAGTGTAGCCTGATGCCAGGACGTGGGGTCTGATGTGTCTCCCCCCCCACTGGTAGTGTATCCTGACGCCAGGACATGGGACCTGATGTATCCCCCCCCACCCACTGGCAGTGTAGCCTGATGCCAGGACATGGGGTCTGATGTGTCTCCCCCCACCCACTGGCAGTGTAGCCTGATGCCAGGACATGGGGTCTGATGTGTCTCCCCCCCCACCCACTGGTAGTGTATCCTGACGCCAGGACATGGGACCTGATGTATCCCCCCCACCCACTGGCAGTGTAGCCTGATGCCAGGACATGGGGTCTGATGTGTCTCCCCCCACCCACTGGCAGTGTAGCCTGATGCCAGGACATGGGGTCTGATGTGTCTCCCCCCACCCACTGGCAGTGTATCCTGACGCCAGGACATGGGACCTGATGTGTCTCCCCCCCACCCACTGGTAGTGTATCCTGACGCCAGGACATGGGACCTGATGTGTCTCCCCCCACCCACTGGCAGTGTAGCCTGATGCCAGGACATGGGGTCTGATGTGTCTCCCCCCCCACCCACTGGTAGTGTATCCTGACGCCAGGACATGGGACCTGATGTGTCTCCCCCCCCACTGGTAGTGTATCCTGGTGCCAGGACATGGGACCTGATGTGTCTCCCCCCCACCCACTGGTAGTGTATCCTGACGCCAGGACATGGGACCTGATGTGTCTCCCCCCCCACCCACTGGTAGTGTATCCTGACGCCAGGACATGGGACCTGATGTGTCTCCCCCCACCCACTGGCAGTGTAGCCTGATGCCAGGACATGGGGTCTGATGTGTCTCCTCACCCACTGGCAGTGTAGCCTGATGCCAGGACATGGGGTCTGATGTGTCTCCCCCCCCACCCACTGGCAGTGTAGCCTGATGCCAGGACATGGGGTCTGATGTGTCTCCTCACCCACTGGCAGTGTAGCCTGATGCCAGGACATGGGGTCTGATGTGTCTCCTCACCCACTGGCAATGTAGCCTGGTGCCAGGACGTGGGACCTGATGTGTCTCCCCCCACCCACTGGTAGTGTAGCCTGACGCCAGGACATGGGGTCTGATGTGTCTCCCCACCAATTGGCAGTTTGACCTGGTGCCAGGACATGGGACCTGATGTGTCTCCCCCCCACCCACTGGCAGTGTAGCCTGATGCCAGGACATGGGGTCTGATGTGTCTCTCCCCCACCCACTGGCAGTGTAGCCTGATGCCAGGACATGGGGTCTGATGTGTCTCCTCACCCACTGGTAGTGTAGCCTGACGCCAGGACATGGGGTCTGATGTGTCTCCCCACCAATTGGCAGTGTAGCCTGATGCCAGGACGTGGGGTCTGATGTGTCTCCTCACCAATTGGCAGTTTGACCTGGTGCCAGGACATGGGACCTGATGTGTCTCCCCCCCACCCACTGGTAGTGTAGCCTGACGCCAGGACATGGGGTCTGATGTGTCTCCCCCCACCCACTGGCAGTGTAGCCTGATGCCAGGACATGGGGTCTGATGTGTCTCCCCCCACCCACTGGCAGTGTAGCCTGATGCCAGGACGTGGGGTCTGATGTGTCTCCCCCCCACCCACTGGCAGTGTAGCCTGATGCCAGGACGTGGGGTCTGATGTGTCTCCCCACCAATTGGCAGTTTGACCTGGTGCCAGGACATGGGACCTGATGTGTCTCCCCCCCCACCCACTGGTAGTGTAGCCTGACGCCAGGACGTGGGGTCTGATGTGTCTCCCCACCAATTGGCAGTTTGACCTGGTGCCAGGACATGGGGTCTGATGTGTCTCCCCACCCACTGGCAGTGTAGCCTGACGCCAGGACGTGGGGTCTGATGTGTCTCCCCACCAATTGGCAGTTTGACCTGGTGCCAGGACATGGGGTCTGATGTGTCTCCCCACCCACTGGCAGTGTAGCCTGACGCCAGGACGTGGGGTCTGATGTGTCTCCCCACCAATTGGCAGTTTGACCTGGTGCCAGGACGTGGGGTCTGATGTGTCTCCCCACCAATTGGCAGTTTGACCTGGTGCCAGGACATAGGACCTGATGTGTCTCCCCACCCACTGGCAGTGTAGCCTGACGCCAGGACGTGGGGTCTGATGTGTCTCCCCACCAATTGGCAGTTTGACCTGATGCCAGGACGTGGGGTCTGATGTGTCCCCCCCCCCACCCACTGGTAGTGTATCCTGATGCCAGGACATGGGGTCTGATGTGTCTCCCCACCCACTGGCAGTGTAGCCTGATGCCAGGACATGGGGTCTGATGTGTCTCCTCACCCACTGGCAGTGTAGCCTGATGCCAGGACATGGGGTCTGATGTGTCTCCTCACCCACTGGCAGTGTAGCCTGATGCCAGGACGTGGGGTCTGATGTGTCTCCCCACCAATTGGCAGTTTGACCTGGTGCCAGGACATGGGACCTGATGTGTCCCCCCCACCCACTGGCAGTGTAGCCTGATGCCAGGACATGGGGTCTGATGTGTCTCCTCACCCATTGACAGTGTGACCTGGTGTCTAGAATTTGGACCTGATGTGTTGCCCCACCCACTGGCAGTGTAACCTGATGCCAGGACGCGGGGCCTGATGTGTGCCCCTCTCGTTGGCAGTGTGACCTGGTGCCGGGACGTGGGGCCTGATGACGCCGCCACCGGAAGATGGAGGCGCTGCAGGCTTGCCTGGCCGGGTTGCTCAGATGTACTATGCCTATGGGCTGTTTGCTGCCTCACATCCGAAGCTGATCAGTTCTGTGGTGCTGACCATTGCCATCATATGCAGGTCAGTGTGGGGGCCGGGTCAGTGGGTGCCAGGTCAGAGGTGAGGTGTGTTATCGCCATGGAGCGTGTTCAGTCTGGTATTGCTTGTCAGGGATTGCAGAGCTCATCATGCCCTCAAAGCACACATAGCCATGCATTTATGTGAAGGATGTGTTTTGTATTTCTTCCCCAAGAAGCTTGTGCTGTAATTAAATATGGTCCATGGTTAAGTAAAAGGGGAACCATGGGACACTTGCGCTTTGAAGCTTGAGGTCTTTGAGATCCAAATTTTGGGAGCAGCACCAAACATCTGACAAAAGTAGGCCAATTTTGACGATTGACCGGGAGCATCAGTAAAAAAGTTAGGGCTCCGTGGGCGCGGTCGCAACACGCAGAGGGAAGGCCGAAATCGATGGGGGTTGCCTATAGGTGCCATGTTTGACGTTCATATTATTTGGGGAGGGGGACAGGGACCTAAAATGTACTAAATTGACACCCATGGACTGACCGATGATTAGCAAATCGAGCAGCTAGTTCTGCCAGCTGCATCGCACATATATGGTTTGTACGTTGCAATTCAGGCTACAAACCGAAATAATTATGCTACAAATTGTGGCATAATTGTTTCGGTCAAGTGTTCATTTAGATCCATTTAGAGAACACCTGTCGGGGGACAAGTGGTCTAGGGGTAAGATGCTCGTCTCACAATCGAAAGATTGTGGGTTCGAATCTTACCTGTCGCTGTTCTTTGCCCGCGACCAATCGGCGTGAGAAATTGGCGACGCTATATGACTCAACGGTCGACGTGTCGTAAAACCAATAACCAACCAGATAACACCTGTCCCAGTTTGAGAGTTGGCTTGTTTTGTCTGTTCCTCTGCAAGGGAATTCACACACTACCGCTTTATCAGTACCGGTGAATGTGCTAAAGGTTCTCCCACGTATGATACGACATCTGTGCTTAAGATGACCGACCTGCTTCCAGTATTCCCGTGGTCAACATGCATTTGCCAAGCAACACGCCTCAGGAGTTGCGGGGCTCAGATTCGGATCCAGTGGCGAGTGGTCAGGCGGTGCCCATTTGGGTTCGGGAGCAGCCCATTGCCTACATCCAACAGGTACGGACCCTGGCAGGGGCTGCGTGTGAGCATGCTGGCCTGTGATTTGCAGACGCTCTTGCGGATTAACGACCATTGGCGTGGACTGTGAACTGTGATTATGCTGAAATATATCACATAATTGCATTGTTTGTGTGTTTGTTGGGTGGTTCTCGACGCACTTTATGCACGATCACTGTTAATGGCACTGCTCACACTGTTTCGCTGGTGGGCCGCGGGATTGGGAAATGTACCGAGTGGTGCGAGTGTTGAACCAGGGACCTCTGGTACCCAGAGTTCAACACCTTAACCATTCGGCCATCCCCGCCCCCGCATAATTGCGTTATAATTCAGAATTCCACTTGTTTAGCCCTCCCATGAATGATGGGAATGGAGCTGTGTCCATCAGCTGAGGATAATGTGGGACCCTGTCGTACCTATTGGGACGAACTTGCGCTCGTAAGACGGGTTCTCCAACGTAAACTTAACTGGTCGCAAGGCTGTCGTTGATTACATGGATCACCTGATATGCAATTTATAGGACTGCATGGTGGTGTGTCAGTGCCACCATGACAATTTGCATGTAAAATCTGCAGGTACTGATGCGGACCGTCGTAGCACGTCCCGCGGATAGATACTGGTGCAGACCGCCGTAACATCATGTCCCGTTAGCAGATACTGGTACGGACCGCCGTAACATCATGTCCCGTTAGCAGATACTGGTACGGACCGCCGTAACATCATGTCCCGTTAGCAGATACTGGTGCGGACCGCCGTAACATCATGTCCCGCTGGCAGGTGCTGGTGCGGACCGTCGTAACATCATGTCCCGTTAGCAGATGCTGGTACGGACCGCCGTAACATCATGTCCCGTTAGCAGATACTGGTACGAACCGCCGTAACATCATGTCCCGTTAGCAGATACTGGTACGGACCGCCATAACATCATGTCCTGTTAGCAGATACTGGTACGGACCGCCGTAACATCATGTCCCGCTGGCAGGTGCTGGTGCGGACCGTCGTAACATCATGTCCCGTTAGCAGATGCTGGTACGGACCGCCGTAACATCATGTCCCGTTAGCAGATACTGGTGCGGACCGCCGTAACATCATGTCCCGCTGACAGGTGCTGGTGCGGACCGCCGTAACGCCGTGGCAGGCGGACATGATTTTGACTGACGCGTACCGAGCGCCCATGTCGCACGTGTTCGCACTGGCCGAGACCATCAGCAACTTCCAGTACGGGTGAGCGTGGTGACCAGCGAACCGGGCCGTCGGGTCAGATGATGTCTTTGAACCACCGATGGCGCTGCATTCCTGCTGCAAAGTAATGCAAATTATAACTATCAAATGCTACTAAGGCTGTTTCACATTTTATGAAACCATCTGCATTCCATGGCAAAGCAAAACACACAAGCATGAAACGAACACCGCCGGCTCAACATATTCACCACCTACACGCACACACTCGGCTCCGAGCGCTGCCCTGAGCTCCATGCACTGCGCGAGCGCCGCCCTGAGCTCTTCTTTAGAGACACCTCCGACTTCTTGGTGCACTGCAAACTGGAGCCCTGGACGCTGCTGAACTGTCCCATGCAGTGCCTTCTTGAGCCGGGGGAAAAAGACAAAGCTGGCAGGGGCCAGGTCAGGTGAGTACGGTGGGTGTTTCATGGTTTCCAGCCCATGACTCTCCAGAAGTGCCTTCGTCTCCCGGAAGGTGTGGGGCCTGGCGTTGTCATGGAGGAGCCTGAACCGGTGACCTTGCTTGGTTGGCCGTTTCTTGCTGATGGCCCTCAGCATCGTTCTCAGTGACTGAATGTATCTGCTGAGTCGATGGTCTTGCCTCTTGGTAGGAAATCAATGCACACAATGCACTCTGCGTCTAAGAATACCGTGCACCTACAAGAAACCTTCCCGACTCGGGAAGTGACCTTCCCGATCGTGCGCCACATTTTCGGTAACCCCAGGGTGCTCTCGCTTCTCTTCCCACTGCTTGCTCCCCGTTCTTGTTAGACGGTCGTAAAAGTTGCTCCACGGCTTTTCAACAGTAATTACTAAGTCTAAAGAATTGTCCCTCGAAATCGTACCGGCTGAGTAGCTCTTGCGCAGCCCGTACTCGCGCTCTCTTTTGCTCCTGAGTGGGGTTATGTGGTATCCATCTGCAACAGCCTGTTGTACCCCAATTCATTGAGCATCCTTCTCACTATCGTTTGATGTCCAGCCGATGAGTGATTTCTAATCCTGAACGTTCGTCCGGGTGAGATCTAGTATTTGCACAAATTATCCCAAAATGTGTCGTTCACTCATAAATATCATGAGTTTAAAAAATCGTTGCTGACTGACATTCCAGTAATGCTGTGGTACACTGAAGTGAAGACCCTGACAACCAGCTGGGGAAGAAGACACAGGCTTCATCTCATGTAGTTTAATTTTGTCTCATTTGCATTGTCCATATGTTACAAACGACCTCATAATGGACTAGTTGCAGGTCGGCAATTTTTTTTGTGTGGACAATTTTTGGTCAATTAGGACATTCTGAAACACATGGGAGCATTTTTTTCTGCATTGGAATGAGCAAAGTTGCCGTATTTTCTCGATCCTGATTGGCTGTGGCTGGATGACGTCACAGTTTGGTACTGGACTCGTCGCCGCCGGCCGGCATTAGCATTTGCGTGTATTTTGCGGCGGGTTGTTGTGTTCCGGCTGTAGAATGGAGGAGAAAGGTGGATATTACCGATATTGTTTCGTTCCTAAGTGCACCAACACAACAATTACTACACCAGAAAAACTGTTTGCCTTCGTTCCTAGTGATCGCAAAAGGAGAAAGCACTGGTGCAAAGTGGTAAGGAGAAATGACCCGATAAACAAGACAGCATCGTGCTGCGGAGATCATTTTGATGTGAGTATACGGATCTGACTTGACAAAGACATGGGATTGGGTTATTTTCAAAATTATTGACGTCTTCCATTTTCAGAGTCATGTGTAGGCATCGGCTGGCTCCCACCTAAGTACCCTTTTCCTACGTAGTTTGGTGCTCAGTTACTCATGGACTAGACACGAATGTGGCGCACAAATTCGTACGCAGCATAGGCACAATACATCATGGGGAACTGTTTCAGTTTCAAAAGGATATTAATATTCATGTAGAAAACAGGTAAAATGGGTAGGGGTATTGTATGAGCAGGCAGCACACGAGTTGCCACATCGGAATAAATTATGATCGGTAAAGAAAAACTCCATCGAACCAGCCAGAGTGTAGGAACTATCTTAAACGGTGGGGGGAGTAGGGGTATGCCACTCTTTTTTCCAATCCCTTCCAGTCAATGTCATAGGTTTAATGTTTAAACACCCCAAAGTCAGGGGGTGCATGCACCTCTACCCCCCATTCCTGCATCTATGCTAAGAGGCTGCCCATATATTATGTAACACTGGTACCTAGTTTGGGGGGGGTCAGTGTGTTCTAACATTACATAGGGTGGAGGAGGTTGGGTTCAGCATTACATAGCACTGTTGTTGTTTTTTTTTTTTTTTTTTTTTTTTTTTTGGGGGGGGTTCACAAAAATCTGAAACAATGCACCAAACTATGTTGGTATTGTGTCAGCAGGCATCACGTGTGCTGCTTTGTTGGCCTAAAAATGTCTGAGATTGGTATAGAAACATAACTTTAGACCTAACCAGGATTCTTACAACCTAGAAAACATGTGGAACCCCAACCTAACTGAATTTACCAACAATTTCTAACTTTATCTTGTACTACCAAACCTTCAATCTTGCCGAGGGATTGACAATTTTAAGGATCAGTTGTATAAGAGAGATCAGAAATGATGAGTAAATTCATTTAGGTTGGGCACTTGAACCTCAAACTTCCTTAACAACCTTGGTTAGGTATGAAGTTGTTTTTGTACCAATCTGGCACATTTTTCATCTGATGTGGCAGTTTATATGACACCTGCTCCACCAATACCCTATCCAGTTTATTTTGAGGTTGCTGATGACAAAAATGCAGCATAGTTTCTCATCAGGCTAACCAGTTTGGCAGGTATTCATTTAGCAGATATTTCACATGTTGCTAGATATTGTACCCAAACACTAGAATGTACAGGACATAATATAATACCTAAGCAGGGTTGTTACGGGCACAAATAAGATTGGTTACAAAACCTAACATGTTTTATGTATCATTTCTAGCCTTATTTAACACAACCGAATATCGGTCATAAATCAAACTGGTCGAAGGATACAAATGCACTCATATATCACACGAATACGAACAATGGTGCACGCCGATTACCTATGCATACACCCGTAAGTTTTCAGCATTGCACTGATACTTTACCCTTTAAACTAACAAGAATACTGGTGTGCATGTATACCGACTCAATAAACCCATATTTCGCCAATAAATCTACCGCTAATGGAACATTACCAACCAGCGTCCCCGCGACGCCGCACTAAACCAACGCCGCAACGGACCGTAATGGCGGCATTCCCAAACTGTGACGTCATCGGCCAGGGAGTACCTACGGTCGCAAAACCTTTTCCTTGTAAATTTTGAGAAAACGGTTGTTTGATGAATGGTGATACACCCATTATTGTCCGAATTAGAACTCCCTCTTTCATTTGGTGTATATATCTCACAACCTGCAACTAGTCCATTCAAAACGTCCTGTATATGAACTGCAGGGGTCGCGGTAGCTCAGTCGGTGAGGTGTTGGGCTCTTGATCGTAAGATCATGAGTTCGAATCTCTTAATCGGCGGGATTCCGAGTCTTCCGGTGCCCGATCAGCGTGAGAAATTTGGAATGCTATCTGGTCTGACAGTGGAATGCGTCGTAAACAAACCCAAGGTTCTTTTGATACGAAATACATGGTGCTAGACAAAAATTCAAGTTCAAGAACAAACTTTAAAAAATATCCTTTGCTTATTCAGTGGTGACGTTATCCTCTTCAAGTCTGCAAGTTCAGGTGCAAATCCAGCCCTGCATAAATGTAGCCTGCTGGCTGTGGCGTTCACTTGCTCAGATGATTTCAAAGGCTCCATGTGTTTATCCAGAACTAGCAGTGACTTACCCATGTGTATATCCGACAGTAGCATCTCCAACATCTCCTTGTGTATATCCAACAGTGGCATCTCCTTGTGTATGTCCAACAGTGGCATCTCCATGTGTATATTCGACAGTGACATCTCCAGCATCTCCACGTATATGTCCAACAGTGGCATCTCCATGTGTATGTCCGACAGCGACGCCTCCATGTCGGACGAGTGTTTTCGGGTGGAGGAGCCCGTGTACGCCAGTCCATCGCTGCTGGCCACACACTTCCCCCGCTACAACTGCCTCATACTGTCGCCGGCCGTGCTCTGGAAGAACAGTCGCGCCCTCTTCATGGACGATGGCAACATCATCGAAACGGTGGTCAGGCAGCAGGTGCGCACCAGGTCGGAGTTGCGTGTCGGGTGTGGGGACTGTTGCGATGTTCTTTGGTGCGGAGTGTGTATACGATTCGTGTGCTGAGGTACCACGACACAAACGCTGCAGCTCTCGCCGGGTGACTCTATTGGAGACTGAGCGTGACCGGGCAGTGGGCCGGTCACGCCGGCCGGTCAGACGAGCGAAGCTGCCGGGCTTTAGAGGTGTCAGATTGAATACCGCAACACCACGAATCCAGTACAGAGTATCTAGTGATGTCAAAGTGAAGACCGAAAGTCCAACACAGAACACCTCCCCCAAGACAACATTCCACCTCCTCCCAAGACACATGAACATTGGCGAGCAAGGGAGATGTGTCTGGACAAAGTTACTGAGTCGCACGTCGCACGCCTGACCAAGAACCTAGAGAAAAAGAATGAAAGCAAAATAAAAGCTATCTTGAGTGCCAGAAATTATATCCGACGAAACATAAAATGTATCGAAAACTTCGTCGGCATCGACGGAAACCACTGTGAGCGAGGCAATGAAGTCATGTCCTGCAGAAAACAATCAGATCACACTGAATAATTTTACGCTAACGTACTTGCTGACAACATTATCGCGCTGCGACACAGTAGCGATGAACATCGCGGATAGATAATGCACTGAGTCGCAAGAAAATATTCAAAGAATGTACACCATCCACTCGAAGGGCAATTCATGCGATATGAAATCGCCGCGACTCTCCCGACCAGTTCACAGTCGGATCGGTTATGAACAGACTGGTTCAGACTTCCGGCATCATGTGGTAGGTTTTCGTTCCCCAGCTGACGGAGAGCTGTTTGGTCTGCTGCCGCCGTCGGGTGCTGCGCCGCAGCTCTGGTGCTCCCTCTGCCCGGGTCGGTGCCGCGGGCACGTCAGCTGCCGACTGTGCTGATGAACCGGATGTTGCGGGCGTCTCACGGGGCAGTGCAGGTGGTGCTACTCGCGGCTGCAGTGTAGGCTCGGTCGCTTGCCGCGTATGTGGGCTCGGCTGCGCGGCTGATAGTGCTGAAGGGGCTGCCGTCTCGGCGATGAAGGCACGCTGAGGCCGCAGGAACCGTCGGTTCCGCCAGAGGAGGCGACCACTCGGGAGTTTGACCATGTAGTCGCGCCTCTCCCCGACAGCAGTGATGGTGCCGGTGCGGTCCCACACACCGGTCTTGCTGTCCTGGATCAGGACGTGCTGGCCGACGCGCAGAGGCGGATGTGGCCGCGCTGTCGCGTTGTAGTGCTCCTCGGTCCGCTTTTGCAGCTGCACCGCCTTAGTGTCGCAGACGTCGGCAGCCTGCTGCCATTGCGTGGCGAACGCGCGGTGGTGCGCTGGTACGGCTGATCTGATGGGGTGGCCGTAGAGAGTTTGCGCAGGTGAACGGCCGTCTGCTCGCGGAGTATTGCGCAACTCCAGCAGGCCGTGCGCAAAGTCATCCGTGTCGAGGTCGCCGTGTCTGGTAGACTTCCGGACGAGCCTCTTGCCGCTTTTTACAGCTGATTCTGCGTGACTGTTGGATTGGGGGTAGCGAGGGGTGGAGATCTGTTGTTCCACGCCCCACCGCTTCAGGAAGTCTTGCGTGTGTCGCGCCGAGAACTGTCCGCCGCCGTTGGTTCTCAAAGCCTGGGGCACTCCGGTGGCCGAAAACATCTTGCGGAGGCTCCGCGTGAGGGCTCTGGCTGATGCGTCTCCGGCGATGTGGAACACGAACGGCCAGGCGCTGAGTCTATCCACATAGACTAAGTAGGCATGTCCGGCCCAGGAAAAATAATCAGCGGAGACAGCTTGAAAAACACGAGACGGTGTTTTTTTCCCGCGACCAGCGGCTCTTTCTGCAGGCTGGGCAGGTGGCGCTGACACGCTTCACAGGCGGCGACAAAATCGCCGATTTGTTTGTCGAGCTGTGGCCAGTGGACAACTTGTCGCGCGCGCCGTTTGGTGCGCTCGATGCCTTGGTGGCTTGTGTGGAGCCGCTCCAGTGTGGTCCGTCGCAGACTTTTGGGGATCACCAGCCGCTGGCCTCAGACGATGAGGTCGTATTCAACGGCGAGTCGGTCTCTGCAGCTCCAGTAGGGCTGCACCAGGGGGTCCAGTTGACTCCGATGCTCCGGAAATCCGTTCATAATCGCGTCCTTGAGTGCGAGTATTTCCGGATCTCTCGCAGCGGCGCCTCGCACTTCATCCAGGGCTGCGTCTTTGAACGGGCTGATGCCGTCTTCTCCGACGTCGGACGTGAGACGAGCGAGCAGGCTCCGGATGTGGTGTCCAACGTCGCGCTCCGCCTCTTCGTCATCCGCCGAGGGGTCGTCCACCGGCGCGCGTGAGAGCGCGTCCGGGATGATGTGGAGTTTTCCCTGCCTCCAGCTGGCGACGAAGTTGTACGGCATGAGTTTCTCCCTGAGGCGTTGCAGTCGCGGATTTTATATTTCCGCCAGTGTCTTCGTGTTTAACACGGGGATGAGCGGCCGGTGGTTCAGGAGTACTTAGAACTGCTGCATGCTTGTGACGTGTCTTTGATGTACACGTCGGCTTTCTTGCACGCCCATGTCAAGGCCAGTAGCTCCAGTTCGATCACGGCGTATCGCGTTTCCACGTCAGTCAGGAAACGGGACCCGCACTGGATGAGGCGCCATCTTCCGATGTCATCGAGCTGGCGGAGACAAAATCCAAGTCCGCCGGCACGTGAGGCGTCCGTCTCCAGGATCGTGCGCCGCTTCGGGTTGAAGAAATCCAGGATAGGGGGCGACACCAGCGCCTCCTTCACCTTCTGGAACGATTATCTGTGTACGGAGGTCCACAACCAGGCGTTGCGTGGGCGTAACAGCTGCCGCAGCGGTTCCGCAGCCATCGCGATCTCGGCGGAGAACGATCCCAGCTGATTTGCAAGTCCGAGAAACGATCGCAAATCGGTGATATTGCTGGGTTGCGGAAAATCGCGGATGGCCCGGACCTTCTTCATGTCCACCGTGTAGCCGTCAGAACTGACGGTAAACCCACAGAAGTCGACCTTCTCTTCAGCGAACTGACATTTCGCTGGGTTGAGTGTGACGCCGTAGTCGTCGCATCTCTTCAGCACCGTCCAGATGTGGTGAAGATGCGTGGTGTAGACGTCGTCCCAGGACAGCACATCGTCCACCACCTTCACTGTGTTGGTGGTGACGTCACTAAACACAGCGTCACCATGCCGGTTGTACACGTCGCCGGAGTGTGTGACACCCATAGGTATTCGCTTGTAGCGATACCGCCCCCACGGCGTTATAAAATACGTGAGGTCGCGGTCCTCCATTCTGATGGCGACCTGGTGATATCCGGCCTTGCAGTCCAATTTGGTGAAGTACATGGCGCCGGTTGAGATCGATGCTACCGCGTCCTGTGGAGTTCTCGCGGGGTGAGGCGGCCGCTTCACGAAACGGTTGAGTTTGGTAAAGTCCACCGTGAGACGGCAGCCGGATATTTTGCCGTCGGAGTCCATCTTTGGCACAGGAACGAGGCCGTGGCACCACTCGGTCGGGCAGTCCACAGGCTCGATAATGTCGTGCTCCAAGAGCTCATCTATCTGCCGGCGCACGTCATCCCTCCAGCAGAACGCTACGTTGCGTGCGCTGGTCAGGGCGTACGGGACCGCGTCTTCAGTGAGCTCGATCTTCATCGGCTCTGCCACAATTTCCCGCAGAGCTGACGTCACGTCAAACACGCGCGGGAACTCGGCCTTCAGAGCTTCAAAATGCCTCTGACGCTCCTGTGCGGACGGTGTGCCACCTCCTTCACGCTTGAATTTCAGGATCCAAGCGGATGGTCCTGCGCTGTCGCCAGGACTGGCTGATCGGTGTCGGCTGGCACGCGCGGGGTCGGGTTTCCTCCCAGCTGCTGCCGGAGCACTCCCGCTGCGGGTGGCTGAACGCGCCGGTGCGCGGGACGTAGTTTTGCATCGCTGTTTTGCTACGGGGATTCTGCTGCAGGCGGACGACGCACGCTGATTTCCCGGCTGAATTGCAGCTTTCCCGGTCTGCAGGCGACAGATCTGCTGCGGAAAATTCGCTGGCAGGATGCCCAGCTTCACGCAGTCGTGCCACGAGAGGAGTGGTGAGTGGAGTGACTCCAGCACCAACACTTCAACTGTGCACACTGTGTCTCCCAGCTGCAGGGTCAGGTCGCAGGTGCCCATGCAGCGCATCTTCCTGCCATCCGCCATCCAGAGCGTCGTTGTAGACGGAGTCAGGTGGGCCAGGTTGACCCCCATTTCTTCCGCCTGCTTTCGCGATATCGCAGAAATTTCTGCGCCGGTATCTGGTGTCCAGGTACTGATCGCACTGCGTCCGTCGCGGTGTTGCATTTGCAGATTTATCTGCGGGGACCGCTTCGACGAGATGCCCTGAAGGCGTACATCAGACACGTACACATTCATCAATGCTGCTATCTGTTTCAGTTCATCACTGTCGTCACTGTAGTCTGCTTCTGTGCAGACTGCTCCCATGCGGCGGCGAGGTCTGGAAGCTGGCCTTCCTCGGTGGCCGCGAGCGGCGCTGCGTGTATAGGTGGCGCTGTCCGCGCGGCTGGTGCTCCGTTGACGGACGCGGGTTGGACTGCCGGCACCGCGCGCCGCCCGGTTCCTGCAGACGGCTGCAAAATGACCGCGGGCGTGGCACAGGTTGCAGGTGCGGGTGAGCGCAGCGCAATCACTGGCGTTGCGATGCTGCGTCGCACCACACCGCCCACAGGTGGCAGCGGGCCTCTGCTCCACACCGCCGGGACGGCGGCGGCTGCGGTCACGTCTGTAGCGCGACACTCTGCTGACAATGGCGGGGCCCCGGATCACAGAGCTGTTGTTCGACGCGCACTCAGAAGCCCGACAGATGTCCAGCACTTTCTCGAATGTCAGGTCGGGTGTTTCGAGCATGCGTTGACGCGCTTCATTATCACTGCTTCCAATCACTAGGTGGTCACGAAATCTGTCATTGATGCACTTTTCACAAAAGTCACAGCATGCGGCGATTTCCTTCAGCGCGCACACATATTCGTCGACAGATTCGCCCGGCTCCTGCATTCTCGAACTGAAATCCCGTCTGTCGATGACGACGTTGCGTTGTCGACGGAGGTAGGCGTGCATGGACTCGATGACATCAGCCATGCTGGCGTCGGCCGAAATCGGTAGGCCAAAGCGAACGACGCGGGCCCAGTCGTCATCCAGGACGGCGAGGAGTGCCGCTTTCTGCTCCGGTGGCGACATCTCGTCGATGTGGGTGAGCAAGCGATAGCCCTCGAACTTCTTTTTCCAAGCCTCAAACTCCATGAGTGAAGCCGTAGAATGCAGCCTGGGAATGGGCGTTCCCGCTGCAGGAATGCTGATACGGGTCCGGGCACCTACACCAGCAGGGACGGGGCCCGGCGTCGCATCCGACGCAATCGGGCCGTGGGCTCCCGGAGGAAGGACGCCGCTAGCGGGGCCGGGGCAGAGATGCTGTAGTAGGGCCGCATCTGCTCATCACGGCGGGCAGCAATCTCCATTTGCTGCTGGAGCAGGCGGGTATTATAAGATTGAAGTGTGACAGGGGCGTGTCATTCCGAGAAGCTCGGGAAATGACCAAGACGGCCACTACACCTCGCTCTTATGCGGCCGTGGTGGCCAGCTCCACCCATCCCCTTCAACCCGAGTCATCCCGGGAGCGAACAGACATGCCACCTACTACACCTGCACCACGGAGCTGTGATCCTCCTGGACGCGATGCTCTGGATAAGATGACAGCCCGCCAATTGATTGGCCTGCTAAAGGAATGTGGTCTGGCAATAATCCAGGTAAGCCCAGAAGATGAAATCCCGGCGGCAGTAACTGGAGTTGCAGCCGACTACGTCTTACCGGCTTGTCCTGCTGTTGTGCAGACAGAAACTTCGTTCAGTTCCCCAAAACAACGTCGTCCTGAGCAGCGCACGATCGCCTGCCAAACTGACGCTACCGCAACTCCGGTGACTGAACCGATCATGGTGGCATCCACTCAAACAACTGCCGCATAATTCCCTAATTTACCACCCCCATCGACTCTCTTACCTCTCCGATCGACCAGCTCATTGCCGTCACTGAGAATTCCTGTGCGAAGTGGAGCTCCGGACCTGACAGCGCGAGGTCGAGCAGAACGATCTACAAGTGTGGCATCAAACATTGGTGGGAAAGGCGCAGTGGGAAAATGTTCCATGGCTGCGAAGCTCGGCATACGAGACCGCTCACCGTCGGTACCGCGCGCACCACTTGGCCCCTCTGGAGAAATAATGGGTCCACCTCCACCTGCCCCATTCACAGGCCAGCCACTTACACAACCTACCAGCCGAAAGCGGATGCCTATTTCACCACCGACCGAAGCGAGTCCCAGGTCCCGTCCCCGCGCTGAGTCGCCCGTGATGAGGCACCCACCTGTAAGCCGAGACGTGTGGGATAGACGACCGTCCTGACCGTAACACCTGTGAAGGCACCATACCATATCTAAACGGCTGACTGCGAAGAAGTGTTTTAACTGAGACAGTATGCGGGGAATTACACCTCAGCATGACACTGTTTTGCCACGATTTTACTTCTGGTTTTATCAATAAACTTGTTATGGGCGCTATATGACCATTGCAGTCGATGCGCCCTTTAAACCCAAATAACAAACAAACAGGCGGGTGAGCATCTCCGTTGAAGATTCTGCCGATTCCCATTTGGAGTCTGCATCGGGCATCTTCGTGCAGGCACATAAACACAGCGGGGATCAGAAGCACACAAAATCACCTATCAGCCTACTTCTGTACGGTGCGGCAAATTATCGCTCTCACACTGACGCCTCCGACTCCCGCACTGTACCGCAAATAATCACTGATGGCACGTCGAATTTTCCCGTATCACAGTTTCACCAAATGTTCTCGTCCTAACGACCGCGCCATGTTACGATGTTCTTTGGTGCGGAGTGTGTATACGATTCGTGTGCTGAGGTACCACGACACAAACGCTGCAGCTCTCGCCGGGTGACTCAATTAGAGACTGAGCGTGACCGGGCAGTGGGCCGGTCATGCCGGCCGGTCAGACGAGCGTAGCCGCCGGGCTTTAGGGGTGTCAGATTGAACACCGCAACACCACGAATCCAGTACAGAGTATCTAGTGATGTCAAAGTGAAGACCGAAAGTGCAACACAGAACAGGGACCTTGTCGGGCCGGCCTGTGGCCTTTCAGGCTATATTTGGTCTGAGCATTTCGTTGGGTGCATGGTTAACAAATCCCTTCATCGTCAGCCAATATCGATGTATGCTTGTTTTCTATGTGTTCGATATGTACTTCTCTCTGCCAATGCAATATAAGTAAATTCGGTTTTCAGATTTCGTTCTACTTATGAGAGGGACATTGAAGATATCGGATATGCCAGAAAATATCATCATGTGACCAATATGGCAGACAAAGTAAAGTTTTGTGTCGTATTGCATTGTTTTGGATATAGAAATAAAAGTGCATCGTGCTTGTTCAGCAGCGATTGGCACCATGCAACTATTAACGGAGTGCAATATTATTCGTGCTGCATATTTACGGATGCTTCTTTCAGAAAGAGATGTTCCACAAGACCACCATTTCCAACTTGCTATTTGGAGTTCCAGCCAAAGAAACTGCGTTTAAGCACATCTACAAGCGCCAAAGATTTCTTACCTATTCTGTCACCATCGTGTTGAAGAGAAACACCTCACAGTGAGTCAAACTGGGAAACACGGCATCGCTCTGTCACCATCGTGTTGAAGAGAAACACCTCACAGTGAGTCAAACTGGGAAACACGGCATCGCTCTGTCACCATCGTGTTGAAGAGAAACACCTCACAGTGAGCTGGGCTTAAAACACTGCATCGTCTGGAAAATATTTGTAATCCAGAATATTATCCTCTCTGGAACATTATCCACCCTTTTCACCAAAATATTGACTGGAGTTGTTTGAAAACGATTACAAGCTCATTGTACGAGAAACATGCTTATAACTAACTGGATGAGAAAACATGTCGGGAGCAAAAAACATACTCCAAATTGGAATGACACAACATCGTCCTCTTTAAGCCCATGGTTCCAAATGATAAATCCGTTCGCTCAGTAAGTTTGAATGCCAATCTGATACCTTCACCGATCCCATCGGGCAGAAACTTTATTGAACAGTTTGAAGAGGTTTATTGAATGGCTGACCGTATACCTGACACGGGACCAGGGGTATATTCTTAAGGAAAGGTGGAGCTCATTCCCATGATGTCTATCCTGAACTATTCGACCTATGTTGGTGCACTAGAGCAAACAGAATTTCAAAGCGTTTTAGGTCCTCCTCCCGAGAACCTGGGAACCCTGTTGCGAGCATGCTCCGTTTGCCTATCCGATTCCCCTCCCAACTTCTGACGTACGGACTCAGCGTGGGTGGGTCGGGGTTTCAAGTCTCACCACGCAGGCTGCGTTTTAAAATGAAAAACACCTCATAGTAAGCTGGGCTTGAAAACACTGCATCGTCTTGAAAATATTTGTAATCCAGAATATTATCCTCTCTGGAACATTATCTACCCTTTTCACTAAAATTATCGCGGCCGTTATGTAATATAAAAAAAATTGAACATCTTTTCTGGACCTTTCGTTGGTTTTGTTGTCTATGCCTCAACATGGACGGTTTCAGAAGTAAGGTAGCCATCTGCAGAAGCCATTCATATTTTCGCAAAGTGGTAGTTTTCATAGTTTCCGCTAGCTTTCAAAATCTAGGAGATATTCTGGAACATTCACGTTGTAAGAACGGCTGAAAATGGTTGAAAGAATTTCCAGGCACATACTACCAAATGCATTCTGCTGATCATCTGTCCTATTCAAGCGATACCCCCTTCCTTCCTCTTGTACTTTACCCTCTTCCTTCCTCTTGTACTGAGCGCTCTTCATTTCTAAGCAATGTGCCTTGGTAGAACGCAGGACGAACGAGAAGACCTGTCGACCATTCACTGAAAGTTTCAGCCTGCATCTCTCTTCAGCATACAATTGTATGCATCAGCCTGAAACTTTGTGTTTTCAGCCTTCTTCTACCCCGCCCGCCTGCGCCCCCTTCCCACATGTCTCAGTGTTTGTCAACTCTGCCAGACTCATGCTGTCTTCCGTCATGTCTTCCGGTCTTCCATCCTGGGTTGCAGCCGACATTTCTGTGTTTCAGGTCAATCACCTGTGCTTCAATGTGATACCTTGTATTTCAGCCTAGCGCCCTGTGTTTCAGCCTACCACACCATGTTTCAGACTACTGTCCCAGTGCTTCATCCTACTGTCCTGTATTTCAGCCTACCACCCCATGTTCTGACTGTTTCCCATGTGTTTCAGTCTTCCACCCTGTGTTTCAGCTTCACCGCCCCATGCTTCAGCCTGCCGTCAAGTGTGTCAGCCTAACCTCCTTGTGTTTGAGTCTGCTGCCATGTGTTTCGACCCGCCGGCTCGTGTTTCAGGCTGATTTCCCGACTCCGTGACCGGCTGCTGGAGTTGTACCCGCTGCACGCGGCCGAGAACGGCCGGCTGACCAGTGAGCAGACGCACATCTTCTTCCCGGCGCGCACCAGCGTGTACGAGCTGCTGCCGGTGGCGCTCATCTACGTCATCCTCTTCATCTACGTGTACTTCTCGGTGCGCAAGATGGAGTCTGTCAAGTCGAAGCTGGCCATGTCCGTGTCGGCGCTGGTGACCGTGTTCGCGACGCTGATGATGTCGTCCGGCATCCTCATCTACCACGGCCTGCAGCAGACGCTCAACAGTCGCGAGCTCTTCCCCTACCTGGTGGTGGTGATCGGCTTCGAGAACGTGATGGTCATCACCGAGTCCGTGTCGAACACGTCGCGCGACCTCAACATGCGCATCCGCGTGGCGCAGGGCCTCAGTCGGCAGGGCTGGAACATCACCAAGAACCTGTTCCTCGAGATCACCATCCTGACGGTGGGCATCCTCACGTTCATCCCGCTCATTCAGGAGTTCTGCATGCTGGCCGTGGTGGGCATGTGCTGCGACTTCTTCCTGCAGCTGGGCTTCTTCTCGGCCACCCTCAGTCTGGACACGAGCCTGCAGGCGACGCTGCCGGCCTCCGAGTCGGACGGCACGGGCAGCTACGCCGACCTCCGCTTCAGGTTCCCCATCGGCGCCGGCGGTGTGCAGATACAGCGCAGCCAGTCTCAGGTGGGTGTGGAGTACAGCGCAGCCAGTCTCAGGTGGGTGTGGAGTACAGCGCTGCCAGTCTCAAGTGAGTGTGCAGATAGAGCGCAGCCAATCTTAAGTGGATGTGCAAATAGAGCGCAGCCAGTCTCAAGCAGAGTCGGAAGAATGGACTGTTCCTGGATTTTGTCTTGCATCCAGTACATTATCCCCTTCCAATAAAAAAAATATAGTCGCATTTTTTTTCATTTGGATGTAATATAAATATTTTTTTACAATGAAATGCTATCTAATAAAGTGCTCAAGATACACCGGGAAGTATACACTGAATTTCTGATGTCACAGGCTTTAAGAAAAATAACCTCCATAGTCCATTTGCCTAAAAGTTTCCTCTCCAACATCCAGAATTATTAAGTATAAATTCAGCCCTGGTTCAGGTGGGCGTGGAGTACAGCGCAGCCAGTCTCAGGTGGGTGCGAAAAACTCTATACAACGTAGTGAGTCTCAGGTAGGTGTGTAGTACTCAATTCAGCGCAGCCAGTATCTGGTGGGTATGGAGCACAGTGCAGCCAGTCTCAGGTGGGTGTGGAGTACTCAATACAGAAGTCAAGCTCAGGTGGGTGTGGAGTACTCGATACAGAGCGACCAGTCTCAGGTGGGTTTATATTATTCAATACAGCATAGTCGGTATCAGGTAAGTGTGGAGTGCAGCATAGCCAGTCTCAGGTGGGTGGGAGCTGCATGGTATAGCGTACGCATGTTGCACAGTTGTGCTTTTGCCGCTATCCACCATTACTGTGTAATCGAGTCGGTGGATGCGCTCTTGAATGCTCTTGACTGATTTTCAGCTGATTTTTCAATCCACTTGACAAGTTGTGGTCCGATGATGCAGCCAGTGTCATCTCCATGTCCTTGGTACACGTGCCGGGCGTTACTTGGTGCTGCGAAGTAAACGCCGATATAATCGTGCTGTCCGACAGCGGCCGATCTAAAATTGGCAACCGGTAAAATTAAACGTGATGACTTGCATCCGAATTAAAATATTTTGCTTTTATGTGGTCGCTAGGTGGTTGCCATGAGTTGCATGCTAGATATAATACTCAATATTATGCAGCTAACATATCTTTTTTCTATTCAGGGATTTATGGGTGTGTCGACCCTGATTGGATCATGATACGCTCCTTTTCTCCTTCAAATATATGTTGCACTAAGAGAAAATGAACTTGGAACGCAATACAAGTTGAATATATCCAATGTGCCATTTTTTGCATTTCCTATAGCAAAAATGAAGCAAAAAAAGCACCTGATGCTCAACCGATAATGAATTTATGTAGACATGGTTTGGCCATCAGACGGGCGCCCTGCCGGAGCAGTACTACCGGCCAGCCAGCGTGGTCAACTCGCTCCACACGTCCGACGGCTTGCTCGGCAAGCTGCCGCGCCGCCTGTCGCTCTTCTACCTGTGGGCACGCTCGCGCGTCGTACAGCGCCTGTTCTCGGCCGGCCTCATCATCTGGTTCGCGCTGCTGGCCTACAACGGCGGCCTGCTGCAGCAGCTGTGGGAGCCAGCCGCCGGTGCGCTCACTGCCAACGAAACGGCCACGTCACCGCCACCGCCGCCCGGCAAGCTGGCCGCCATGCTGACGGCCGGCGAGCCGGCGGCGCGAGACGATGACCTGACTCGCCTGCGGCACCGCGACCCGGCCGTCTGGCACCGGCTGCACGCGTTCCACTGGCTCTCGCTGCTTCGCGTCTACAACGTGTCGGCCCGCTCCGGCTATGTCACGGTGCTGCCGCCTATATGTGTCAGTCTGGCCGTGTCACCGCCGGAGGCGCTGCTGGCTCGGCACTCGCGCGACGCCGAGGTTTCCGGGAAGATGGTGGACATGATCGCCCAGACTCTGGGTCAGCTGGATATAGCCGGTGAGTTTGACAATGCCTGGTGTGGCGGGGGTGAAAGGAAAGTGGGACTGGCGAATATCACTTAATGGCGTATGCTCGTAAAATGGACGAAGTATAATTTTTGTTTGCTTATTGGGTTCTATGCATTTTTACTCTGCTCTATTTATAAAAATAGTTGATGGTGACGCTAACTCGATCCAGTAGTAGCATGCGTCGTATAAAAGCCATCGTATTCTTCTTAGCCAATAACTGGGATAATTATTTGATCTGCCCAGAGGCCGCGTCACTAATCAGCAACCCTTATGGAGGTGTTCTCATCAGCAGGTCAGAGCCGAGCAGCCGAATTGTGTGCTGTTCTGGAGACATGGCCTGAAATATCGTACGAGCTTAGTCCCATCGTTGATTGGCACAACGTTTTCACGTCACACTCCTCCCTGGTCATGCTATGTCGTGATTGAGACGCCGAACGCAACGCGTGTCCAGCTGGCAGATTATTGGGATTGGCCATGAACTGCTATGGCTATATCAGCGTCACCAATATCGACCACGCATTTGGATATATGTGACGAGGGAGTTTAGATTCTTGCCATGCAACGACGTAGGCGTAGCGCTGAATTTCACGGAAATCAGGGCAACGTGTTTCCCCTCCCCCCTCCGTCCCCCGCGGCGATGGCGCTGATGGCCACCAGCGGGGCGTCCAAATTCCTCAATTTAGGTGGAAAACATAATGTAACAGAAAAATTGTTACATCCCAAGTCAGATGTTTATCTGTTCCCTGACGTTTTCTGTCCGTCTGTATCAATGCGTCCAAGAAACAAGTACATGGCAATAAAGCACACCTGGCATAAATGGCTTGTTGCCACTTTCATATTTTTGGAAGTGGTGCTGAGCGGTGTACAAGCCCGTAACTGTGTTATACAATTGCGTACAAGTCTGATATATCCCATTCGACATGCATAGTTACATCTTTAATAGGAAAATCAGACGACGTTCATTTACATCTGACGCCCATGTGAAAATAAATTCAGACACACTGGTGACATCACTTATGGCGATCGGCGGCGGACGGAGAGCGGCGACAGGGGGGACTCGAACCCGAAACCCTTTGGCCGGCCGGCGGGCGTCCTACCCGTGGACCGCCTCGTCGCTGGCGGCGGCGGCCAGTGGTGACCGGGCGGCGTGCTCGGCAGATCTGGACGAGACGGGCCAGCCGTCGCAGTTCCCCAGCCGCAGCTCCGACTCGGCGTACGTGCCGTCCTCGCCGTTCGAGTTGTTCCTCGTGCTGCTGCTGGCGCTGCTGTCGGTGCTGTTCATCGTGAGTAGTCGCGCTCTTCGGACTCTCTCGTGCCCTCCGACACGGTGAGCTGGGAGGGGCCGCGGTGGCTCAGTCGGTAAGGAGTTAGACTTATGATGGTAAGATCTTGGGTTCGAATCCCACACCCGGCTGGATCGTCGAGTCCACCCGCGACCAACCGTCGTGAGAGGTCGGCGACGCTATATGACACAGGAGTCGGATGCGTCGTAAAAACAGTCCAAACGGTGAGCTGGGACTAGGGTGGGGTTGTGGTTGGTAATGCTGGATGCGGACAGGACAACTTTGTGGTAATCGAATGTGGAGAGTGGATTTTTCTTAATTTGTATGACACCATAATCTTAGATTGCACTTTTCAGTGCATCTGAGCACATTATCACAGAGCAGTTCATTGTCAAAAAACACCATTCAACCTCCAAACGCGAAGAATAAGAGGATAATTTTCTGGAGAGGATGATCAGATCAAAAATACAGGAACTGTCCATTTTCCCAAGCCTATTCGTCATGTTTGGGAAGCAACCCGACTTACGATGCGGCCCGGATCCTTCACAAATTCGTCGACACAGACCTCGCGTAGCCATCGACTCCGCTAGCTTCTCTTACCGCACCATGCATGTGGTCTTGGCCAAAGTACAGGAAAATAAGAGACGTACTGGACATTGCGTATCATGGAAATTTCGTTCTGGTCACAACCACTGGTGTCCGGCACCCTACCTACGGTGCTTAATACGAGCCAGTGCGCAGCCCACTGAGTCTACTCCCATGCATATACAGTGACATTTCATATTAGCCGTTCGGCCGGGCTCGATTGCCACACTTCTGAAACCTTGATAACTTTTATTGCATGTCAGGTTCTAATTCCAGCTTCACACATGATTATAACTGGTCCTTTAATTTTGATTTGTACCAGCTTTCACCACAATATTCTCTTTTAAGTGCAAGCATGCTTCTTCAAAGAGTAGGCTGCATGGCGAAACTTAGTCGGTTCCGGCTGCACCAGCACCGACTAAGAGCAAGCCAGCCAACTGCCGATCACGTGGTTATGTCGTCACAACACGCGACCTGCATGCCTGGAGACCGGGTGACTTTGTGGCTGGTGTAAGTGCGGTGGAGGGTGCCGTGTTGAACGGTTGTATGCGGCATACGCTGGGCGGGGATGCCTTGAGGGAACGACGGGCGCGACACAGCTTGGCACAGCTGCCAATTCGGCACAACACATTTAAGTGTGCGATCCGTGCAGGTAGGTTCGGTGAGTGAGCACAGTTTCGGCAAGAGTGCAGCCAGTTTCGGTTGAAGTTGGTTGTTTTCCAATGCAATTGCACCTATGTCAAAATTGGAGGAACTCCAATGAAATTGGAGCTCATGGTTCTTTTCCGCGATCGGGCTCCTCTGTCGAACATCGGGCATCCGTCCCAATTATGACCCGTGATCTGAAGTCGGGTGTATCTGGTGGCAGTGCCATGCTGTGACCTGGTGTCAGGAATGCCTGATAGTGCTGCTGTACCGTGATCCGTGACCTGGTGTTGGTGCTGTGCCGTGTTCCGCGATCTTGTGTCAGGTGTACCTGATGGTGGTGCCGTACCGTGACCCGTGACCTGGCGTCAGGTGTACCTGATGGTGGTGCCGTACCGTGACCCGTGATCTGGCGTCAGGTGTACCTGATAGTGCTGCTGTACCGTGATCCGTGACCTGGTGTTGGTGCTGTGCCGTGTTCCGCGATCTTGTGTCAGGTGTACCTGATGGTGGTGCCGTACCGTGACCCGCGATCTGGCGTCAGATGTACCTGATAGTGGTGCCGTACCGTGACCCGTGACCTGGTGTCAAGCATACTTGATGGTGATACCATACCGTGTTCCGTGACCTCATGTTGGTGCTGTGCCGTGTTCCGCGATCTTGTGTCAGGTGTACCTGATGGTGGTGCCATACCGTGTTCCGTGACCTGGTGTCAGGTGTACCTGATGTTAGCGCTGTTCCGTGACCCGTAACCTGGTGTCAGGTGTGCCTGATGGTGGTGCCGTACCGTGACCCGTGACCTGGTGTCAGGTGTACCTGATGTTGGCGCTGTTCCGTGACCCGTGACCTGGTGTCGGGTGTACCCGATGGTGGTGCCGAACCGTGACCCGTGACCTGGTGTCAGGTGTACCTGATGGTGGTGCTGTACCGGTGCATGTGCTCGCGCAACTACGCCGAGTGGCGCTCGTCGTGGGGCGCCGACGGCCGCGGCGGCGACCACCAGCAGCAGCTGGTGCTGGAGGCGCTGCCGCTGCGGCTGGCCGGCCACGCGCAGCAGGTGGAGTGTCTGCAGGCGGACGGCTCGCTGGTGGTGAGCTGCTGTCTGGCCGGCCAGATCCGTGTCTGGGACGCGCTCACCGGCGACTGCGTCAGGTCAGTCGCTGCTGGCGGCGGATCCGCGTCTGGACAGGGGTCAGATCCATCTGGACTGGGGTCAGATTCATCTGGACTGTAGGTCAAGCAGGGTTGGGCTTGCGTTTTTAATCCTAGATGTGGAGAGGATATTTGGGGAATCGAATACACAGAGGATATTCTTCTTCAAACATATGACATCTCAATCTCAGTTTTCACATCCCAGTGCATCTTGAGGACTTTGTTATAAAGGTTGTTTGTCAAGCAGAACCATTCAACCTCCAAACGAGAAAAAAATCGGAGGATAATTTTCTGGGGATGGTGATGTTCTGGATAATGTCCTGGATGCCCAACTCCGAGAGCAGCCTATTTTCCCCAATCCTGGGGTCAGGTCAGTTGCGACTGGGATCGGGACCAGGCTAGTTTGGACATGGGTCAGGCCGGTCAATGCTGAGTGGCAAGCCAATCTTGACTTAAAATCAGTCAGACTGAGGTTGATGAGTCGGGTCTGAGCGTCAGGGGGTGAGTTTGGTACACAGTTCCCTTCGGTGACGGTATTTGTGTTCCAATTCTACTCAATCGGGTTTAATCAAGCCAATCGCAAGAAAATTATCCGCCACGAACAAAAAAAATCCTCATGTTCCATGCACCGGACAGCTTTTTGGTTTCATAAAGCCCAGATTCGGTGAAGGCGGTGAGTATAGTGCTACACTAATGGTCGAAAAGTCTGAATTTTTTTTTTTTAATGAACACACCGGCTGCGTTTTTTTCCGTGAATGCGGAATTGCAAGCCGAACAAGATCGCAGTTGCGCAGGATTTTCGGTCGAATAATATTCTATGGACGTGCATATAACATAGCTAGGCTTTTACTCAACGAGGATCATTGGGCGTTGCGGTTGCTTATGAACGTGGACTGAAGACCACGACGGTGTCCAAGTGTGTTCCGCCGGCCACAGTACATGGGAGTCATCCTGGGCTGGCTCATTCAGGTTGGTAGGTACCTACCTGGGATATATATATATATATATATATATATATATAAAACACACACACACACACACACATATATATATATATATATATATATATATATATATATATATATATATATATATATATATATACCAGTGAATAGATCACGGTCGAAATTGGTGGAGGAAATTGCGTTTTTATGTCATTATTTTCAGTCCATACTCATAGGCTGCAATATAAATATCGGCAACATTGTTGTGGCTGCGTGGCCTAGACCGCGTGTCTGCCGCATGACATTTGCCCCCCATGTCAAAACTAAACAAGATGGGGGTATTTATTGGTATCTAGATACCTGTCTGCCTCAACACCCATGGTAAGAAAATGACACTGGGCAGGTTTACATGCAGGATTGGCTGCTTTGCAAAAGTAAACATCACACAAGGTTTGTCTTCAGAGGTGGAACTTTTACAGATGTTGGATGATGTAAAACCAACGGCAATGGTAATCTACAATAAACTAGCCTAACCGAACTCTATTGTTTTTAAAATGAATTTTTGATGACATAAAACTGACACTTGCGGAAGTTTGGTGTCATCGACCATAAGCCTATGGATGTTGGATGGCATGATGCCTATGACAATCTGCAATGAGCTGACCGAACACCAATGCTTTTTGATGGTTCGAAATCTACACTTACAGATGTAGGATGGTGTAAAGTTTACACTTACAGATGCTTGGTGGCATAAAACCTACACCTTTAGATGTTGGATCGTGTAAAAACCTCTACATAACCTCACAAAATATATATGTAGCCCAACTTAATGTAATGTAAACTGACCTAACCTGTACTAAAATAACATAGCCTGGCAGGATGGCAAACAACCAACATGTATATTGATGCTGAGTGGCGTAAAACCTGTATCTATGGATGTTGGATCACGTAAAGCCTTTGCATATCATACGATTAGTATACAATTACGAATGGTAGTCTACAATAAACTAACCTAACCGAACTCCATGATTTGTTATATGATTTTTGATGGCATAAAACTGACGCTTTCGGATGTTTGATGGCATCAACCATATGCCTATGGATGTTAGATGGCAGCCCAGCCTAACCTGACGTATACTAGCCTAACCAAATCTATCAGGATGTCATAATCCATACACATATATGAATGCTGAGGGGCATAGAACCTGCATCTACAGATGTTTGGTCGCATAAAGCCTATATATCACCTCATATAAAACCTGTATATAACCTCATATAAAACCTATATGTAACCCTCATGGAAGGCTTACATGTAACCCAACGTAATGTAGCATAACATAACCTAACCTAATCTGGCAGAATGGCATACAACCTCTGACATATGGAGGTATGGACAACTAGAATATGCCAGATAGGAGGCATTCAAATGTGAGACTGGTTGCATTGAGTTAGGTTGAGCAAATTTGTTACCTGAAATTTGGTTAATTGCTCACAAAGACTGGGTTGAATATCTCAGATTTCGTAGGTTGTTTCGTAATGCTCTGATATCTTTTCAAGAATTAAGTGAATCTCGAGATAGTAACGCCCTATTTATTCCATTTTATAATGTTCTATGCACACGACGTGTTTTATGTACCTATATATACCTATATCCCACGGCGATAGTGTTCCAGGGAAGTAAGAGTCGCTGGTTGCAGGTACGTATGGCGAGTTTTCGTTTT